>PVKN010014729.1:0-18947 GCA_004027915.1 Capromys pilorides
AGGGATGCAGGCAGGGGCCAAGAAATCTGCACATCTAGAGTCAGGCGTGGCCATGCGTGCCTGCGATCCCAGCACTCATGAGGCCGAGGTAAGAGGAGCACTGTGAGGCCAGCTACCTATTGAGCTCAAGTACAGCCAGAACTACATAGCAAGACTGTCTCAAAATGGAAAGGAGGAAGAGGAGGAGGAGAGGAAGTAGCAGCAGCAGCAGCAGCAGCGGCAGCAGCAGCAGTAGTGCTGGCTGGACAACCTTCCTGCAGTGGACACTTGGCAAACCCTGCTGCCTCTAAGCCTCTGCCCCTCCACTCGGAAAGTGGGGCTGAGCAACGTGCCCCTGCCTGGCTTCCCAGAGGAAAGTGTTGCAGGCAGCTAACTTAGATGGAGATCGGATAGGCAAGCGGATGGGGCTAGGCCCTCAAGGAGGCAATATGGAAGACAAGACCTGGCAACTATGGAGAGCGGGGTACTCCTGCTGTGGGCCAGACCTCAAGACGAAAGATGGAACAAATGCATTCCTAGGGGTGGGCATCAGGGATTGCTACTCTAAGTAGGTATCAGTCACCTTGAAGAAGCCAGGAAGAGTCACTATGCCAACCCCCTACAGGAAGAGCCCTTGTTCCATATTCATGCCCGCTTGCTACATGACTTGCTTCCCGATTTGATCCCTGTTTAATCAATTTCACCTACGCAATTGTGCTTGTGCTCTTATTGGTGGACTATAGCTTTGTCCCGCCTCATGCGAGTTCCCATGTTCTCTACCTTAGATTCACCTCATCATACGGTTTTGCTCTATAAAATTTCCCAAAAAAAGCAGATTACTGGGCAACCCACTCGGGTCCCCTTTCTGTCCCTCTCTGTGAGAAGCTTTCTGTCCCCCAATAAATATATTCTGCTCTTAACCTCCATTGTTCCTAAGTTCATTCTTTGGTTTTAGAGAACACAAACTCACCCCAGGTATCTTTCAGGTTGGGAGTTGTTTCCCTCTATCATTAAGACAACTTCTGGGGTCTGAGAACTCTTCCTACCCTCTGTCTCCCCTGGTCCCTGGCCCCAAGACACGGGGGAGATCTTGTTTCTCCTGGGGAGTCCTCCAAGAGGGCCAGTGTTGGCTGGCTCCCTATGCTTTTGTTCACAGACTAGCAGAACTGGTGACATTTTCGTCAGTACAACTCCTGCCTTGGGTTTGTCACTCCAGGAAAATGAGAACTTCCTGCCAGGACCAGAACAGGAGAGAAGCAGCAAAAAGTTTTATCTCAGGGCATGGGTGCCACCAGAAGAGCTCAACACCTTCCCCTCTTCTTCCTGGTGCTTCAACTGTAGAAAATGACAGTCATCGCTGTCATAATTAGTTTTGCATAAAACCTAAACTCTGGGACCACCCTGCCCAGTTCTTGCCCAAATTCCCTTCAGAGATCATAGAAAGTAGAAACAGAGTAAGTGTGTGCACAAACTTGTAAGTCCCAAGGCCCTAGAAACGTGGAAGGCACTTTACAACCCTTACCATAGAACCTCCTGAGCGTGCTTAGTACGCATTCTAGGGCAGTGATTGTTTTCACCAGGAAATGTCTGAGGCCTGCAGCACTGACACAGGGCAGCAAACCTTCTGTTCATGGGGCTTCCGGTCTCAGCATCACCACTGATGAGCCAGGTGACTCGGGACAGTCATCTACTGCCTGGCCACAGCTCCGTGCGTTGAAAACGGGATGTGGATAAAGAAAAGAAGCAGACCAGAAGGACCTCAGAGGAAGGGGAAGTCAGTGAGCGCTGTGGTGACCATCGCTTCTGTGCTGGTCTCCACACATGAGTGTGGGACTGGGGCCATTAGAGTGACTCCGGGGGCCAGGCAGTGGCGGTGGGTCAGCTAAGGAGTGCAATATTTTTAAAGTAGGCTAATCCCAGGGGGAGCTAACCTGACATGGATGCGCATGGTGTGCGGCCCCTGGAGTGGTGTGGAAACAGGACACAGCCACTCCCACTGAGGTGTGTAGAGGGAGGTGTGGAGGTGGGAGCTTTCCTAGAGGTCCCCCAGTCTTGGGGGACAGTACTCATCTACATGCGGGGTGCTTTACTAGCGGCCCTAGACTGGCTTCCAAGAAGCAAATGGTCTTGCGGAAGGCAGCTCGCACAGAACACAGGATGGGAAACGGGAACCAAGTGCTGACATCAGACACCGCCTGGCGTCTGAAGCCCGGGCACTCACCAGAAAGCTCGCCAGGTGGAGAAGCCCGCCCCTCGCAAGGGCAGGCTGACGGCCACGCCCTCTGGGAAATTCTGGATTCCAATTCCAAGGGCCAAATTCCTGAAAAAAAAAAAAAATAAGAAGGCATGTGAAGGTCTTATCTGCAACTGTGAGCTCACCCAGGCGGTGGCCCCTGGCTAGAACAAAAGCCTTTCTGTGGTGCCAGGGAGCTGGGTGGGGACCTGTGATGGGCGGAGGAGAAAGGTAGGGACCCAGTGTGTAGACGGACAGCACGAGTTGCTGCAGGGAGTGACACGGATCTCTCTCCCAATCATCCTGTCCTGGGCTGGTGACAGCATCTTCAGGACACCCTGGCTAGGCACTGGGCTGGCCGCCCTGCTCTGCTCAAATCATTTTCATACCTTGTCTACAAACCCAGCATGACTCAGCCCGGCCTATAGCATCCTAGCACAGATCAAGGGCTCAAAATATCTTAGTTTCGGATCTGTAGGGCACACAGATGGGTAGATAACATTTTATCCAGAACCACGTTCAGAAGTACACCTGCAGAATTGGAGGGTGGTGCAGATCAGGCCAGGGCTGGCACCGTCACTGCATTTCTGGGCGGGGCTCCCCGTGGTCTTCCGGCTTTCTGCATCTGTTATAGAGGGTGAGGGTGTTGTGTGATTGGGCTGGGTGGCCAATCCCTATTTTGTGAAAGCCCGCTTTCTACACAAACCAGGAATCAGCGTGCAAAGGCAGGGCAAAGCAGAACGAGGCGGGTATACATCCAGTGTATGAGTTAGCCAGGAACACAAGCCGCGCACGCTATTGTTAACTCATAATAATGACACGAAGAGGCTTACTGCGCATGCTACCCACACGCACGCCGCACCTCAATGGTAGACTCATGGAGGAAGCTGCGGTGGGAGGAGACTGGTCAGGTTGAGCGCTCCAGCAAGGACACCTGAGAGCATCTCTCCCAGCTCGATGCCACCTTGCTGAGCCAGCACCGGGGCGGCCCCTCCATGGAGGGCCCATCTATCTGATCAGCAAAGCCTCAAGGGAATGAGAAAGCGCATCACTAGGCTCCAGCCACAGCCTCTGTCCTGTCTCCAGCACAGAACACTGGGGCTAATCCCTAGCAGGTCATTGTTCTTCTAGCACTGGGGATGAAACTGAGCTCCATCCTCGCCAGCCATTTGTATCTTGAGACAGCCTCTCACTAGGTTTCTAAGTTGCCAGGCTGGGTTCTCAGCGCTGATATTTAATCCTCTTTCGGTCTGAGGGCTACAGCTCACTGTGTTTGGCTCTATCCCACCTCCAGGCACACATGTTTCATGGGCAGGGGGTTCACTGCTCAGGACACCCATCCCAGGGTCAGTGAAGCCCTCTTGGGCTTCACTGGGAGCTGTCGTGTGACCTTAGAATTACCAGAGCCACGGAGCTCACTTCTCCAGCATAGGGGTAAGGGCTGTCCCTAAAACTGGAGCGGATAGACAAGAAGACACCCCTTGCCACTGCCCCAGGACATGTCCTGCATGGCTGTGCCCAGCTGCTAGCCTCTGTTCTCTCTTACAACTTTACCAAACCTCCACCCATGTCACCTAAGGCTGCCCTCCCCACTTCTGTAGGCGGGGCTCAGACACACGCTAGCCTCATCTCATGATCTTTCCCAGATAGTGCACATTCTAGGTCTGTGGGCCATGGCGCTTGTGTGGCAAATGCTTAACTCTGCCACTGTAGTGGCAGAGCAGCCGCTGACAACATGTTCACATAAATACAAACACGTGGGGCTGGGTGCCATGCTGATAAAACTTTATTCGCACGAACAGTTGGTGGCTACAGAAAGGTTGGACAAGATAGAGCACAGAGCCCGGGCAGGCCCTGTCTGCCTTTAGGTTGTCACTGCTATCCACATAGTGAAGTTTGGGGCACCTGGACTTCCAGTGGCCAAGTTTGGGGTCCATGGTGGATTCCACTGAGATTTCAGAGAGTAGCTCAGGAGGCCAGAAGACAATGTGCAGCAGGGCCAGACTCTGGAAGTCTCAGTGGGATCCAGCACAGGGCCAGATCGTGGACTCGAGAAGTCCAACTGCCCCGAAAAGAAATCTTGCAAGGGGTTTTAGGGCAAAAGTCACTGTTGTCTTCCTTGCTTTCTAAAGAGAAGGGCCTTAGGTGAAGCAGGAGGCCCTGCTGGGCCATCTTACTTTTCCTTCTTTTTTGGGTTGCTAACCATCAGCATCTAGCCAGCCCACAGGATAGGATAAAAAGATCAAGTCCCTTTCTCCTCAAAAGGTCTCTGTGTGGCTCCTCCAGAGAGGGTGCTCAGCACCCACCTCTAAGAGGGTGTGTGAAATCTAGGCCAACCGTCTCATTCCTTGGTGGCCTCTTGGGCCTCAGGTCGTGGATTCCAAATCCACCTGCAGGATACAGTGCCAGTCTGTATTCAACCTGTGGGACTCTAATAAGCCCATTCTAATCAACTTCAGGCAGAACTATAGCGTGTTCTATAGACTTCTACTGCTAACTTTGTGACTGAGAAGACCCTGGGCTCCTGGTCCAGGAGCAAGGATATTTGAAGTACCTTAATGCAGAAGAAACAAGCCACAGAGGCAAGCTCTTGCCAACGTTTCACTAACCCCTGCCCTGTCTTCTCAGGGCATCCCCTCCAACGGGCCCTTCCAAAATCCTCATTCAGTACCCCTTGTGGCCCCCAAATGTTTGGGTAAATACATCCAGCGATTTTGACCCCATGAAAGGCTCTGAGTCCAAGGGCTCCTTCCAAAGAGGAAGGACAAAGGCTCCAACCAGGCCTAGTGGCCTTTGCCTGCCGTGAACACTTGGTAGCTGGTGGCTGGCTCGCAGCAGATGGTGAGGCGTGGAGACCGTCCCCGTGTGTAGGCACAGGAGAGTAACTTATGCCAGGCATGACCATGTGACTGGCAAGGCAGGGGTGGTGCTCCCTGTCTAAAGTACGCCTCGTGGCGCAGTGTTGGCTGCAGCCATCCGCCAGGCAGAGGCTTCCACAACTTCCTCCACATCCTGTCCAGGAAGCACCATCCTGATAAGCAGCACAGAAACCCCATTCTTCTGCCCCTGGCAAGGCTCGTTACCTCTGCCCTGCCCTGGCCCTGGCATGGGGCTTCCAGCCCAATGGGCACCACACCCTCTGGATTCTAACAGGTCCTTCTCCAGAGGGTGCTGCCTTGCTGGACACCTAGCAGGGCCCTCTGGAATGCTCTTGGGCTTCTGTATTCTAAGCAAGGACCAGGATCCCTGCCTCCCTGCTTTCCTACCTTCTTACAGGTCCTTCCTTAATATGCGTCTTCTGTAAGAGTCACACACACAGTATGAGCCAGGCCTCGGCCCAGCAGTGCCCACTTGCTTTGCTATCTGTCAAGCATCTGTGCAATCTCAGGTAGGTAGCAGTGGCCCAGTGGAAGTGCTTAGACGTCTCCATCCCCTCCCCTCCTCCTCACCACCTGCATCAGCTCTGTACCTTGACTGACATCAGTGGTTCTCAGCCCTGGCTGCCCGCTTTGGTCACCATGGAGGCTGATGAACCGCAGCATTGGGCCTCGAGTCAGACATAAAAGTGTGGGGCAGTGCTAAGAATCCCCTGCCTAAGAAGTCATCCAAAGGAAGGGGAACGGCGGCGGGGGCACTACCATGGGCACAGAAGCCCCTTCCCTGCATAGGCTTCAAGCCACGCATACCAGGGGCCCACTAGCAAGAGCGTCTGGAACCGGCAGACTGGGTGTTTACTGTACATGAAATCTAAACTGGGAAGCTGTGGAGGGGCCCTAGGAAGAAAGGGCAGGAGTAGAACACAGATGGGCACAATGGCAGGTGCATGGGTACTGGTGCTGTGAACAGACTCCACGTAGCCAGGGGCAAAGGGGCAGAGGGGAAAGGCTCGGAGGTGACACGGGAGGCCCTGGAAGGAGCTCTGGGCTGGCTCAAGGGGTAGCCTTGGCTAGCTGGCAAGGGAAGTCTGTGAAGAGCAGAGCAGTGCTGTGGAGGACGCCCCAGGGTCACTAGCTCCTCCTGCATCCCTACTGTGTGCGCCTCCTTGGCCTCCAGCCTAACCAAGGGCGCCATGACAGCCCTCCCCGTCAACTCCTAGAAGCTCTGGGAAGCAAAGGTTCAAATGAGAGCTTTCCTTTCCAGGATGGGCTACAAAAATTCCTCACAGCAGTCGAAAGCCAGAGGGAGCAAAACCAAGCGGCCACCTCGCCCCCGAGCACAGTGAAGCCCTGTCTTGCTCCTGCCCAGCGGCAGCAGCACAGAACAGCTATTGCTGCGCTGTGCCACCAGCAAAGGGGAGGGGGGAAGGTGGCGCAGAAGGGCTCTTCACGGAAACCACAGGCTGCCCCTTCCGTGACCAGCCAAGCCCCATGGCGACCTGTCACCAGACCTGACCCAGAGCCACAAGGGAGGGGATGTTGTGAGAAGGGCCAGGAGAGGGCTTTCAGGGAAAGACAGGGAGGAGGCCAGGAGGTGGGGCTGATGGGGTAGAGTCGCTGGGGCTGCCCAGGAAGCCTGTGCCGGGAGGTGAGCCAAGGGTCTGCCAGGGTAGCTGCTCTGCGGAGGAGGCCAACTTCTCCTTTCCTTCCCCTTAGGAAGAGGAATTTGCCAGGGAGGAGGAGCAGGCCCGGAGAAATAGAGACTTAAAATTCAGTGTTGCTGTTTCCAATGGGGACTGTGGATAAAGTTGAGTGCTTCTCATCCTCTGCTTTCTTAATTTTTTGATGTAAATACCAAGGGAATCAGGAAGACAAAACACACTTCACTGGTCTGACTGGGGGAGGAGGTGCAGAGCAATGGCTGGGAACCCCAGGACTCTGTGGGTGTACGTGCATCCATATGCCAAGGATCTGGATTTCTTGGAGTGCAGCATGACTCTGCAGTGGTACCCTGGATGCCCAAGTGCCCAGTGTGTCCAGGGACTGTGGGGTTTCCTGGGTGGTGGTGTCAGTGGCAGAGGCAGAGACAAACCAGCATGTGAGTTGGACTGGGCATTGAGATGGTACACAGAACCCTAGAAGTTGAGCAGAAGTTCAAGAATAAAAGGACTGCAGCAGGGAATCTCATACAAGTCTTGAAACCCCCAGACATGGTGCCCCTCTAGTGCCTGCCAGCCTGTGGACAGATGGCAAGGAGTCCTGGGTAGCCACTGCCTCCTGCCCATGCCAAGGAACATCTGGAGGCTGGCAGTGCCCTAAAGTCTCAGCAGTAGATATTTCACTCCAGGCCTTGACCTGGAGAGACACAACAAAGGTACGATTCAGGCTGCTGTACGCCAGGAGGCAGCTGGGAACCCCCAGAAGTGGGGAGACCTGTGAGGAGGTGGGGAGTGGCTGAGCTCACTCACAAATATTGACTCTCAGCAGATGGACTAGGCCTGGCCCCTGGCGGGTGCCAAGGAGGCACAGACAGGGGAAAGGTGCCATTCCTCAGCCTGCCTCTCCGAGGGGCTTTTCCCGTTGTTTCCATCAGCTGTCCCTTAGTCCCCAACCTGTTAGAGGGAGCAGGTCCCTCCAGAGGGAAGGTAGCGAGGCCCCTCCCTGCCCCTATCTGCATAGACTGCAGACTCCAAGGTGGGGAGGGGTGGAGAGCTCAATGGGGTGCAGCTTCTGCTTTCTCCTGGATGCGTGGAGGCTGCAGCAGGCCTGAGCCCATTTCCCCTCCTGCCTCTGCCCCTTCCAGGCCCCACCAGACCCTGAGTCCACAGTCAGGATGCATCCAGGGCTGCAAGACTCCTGGAGGTGGCCTTGCTCAGCAGCTTCTGTCAAGGAGGAAACTGAGGCTAGGCGTCCAGTGCCTCTGGAGGCCTCTGGGCAGTTGTGGGTGAGTCCCTCACACAGTGATGGGAGGTGCAGAGGTGCCGTGGTGACCCAGCACCTGTCTCTGTCTCATCTTTAAAATAGGCACAAAACTCCTAACTTGGGCATGGAAACAATCGCTGTGAAGTGCAGGCTCTGCTCCAAGCCTAGGGTGCGGCTCCGTGCATGGCAGCCATTGCTAAAGTCACACCCAGCACCCTGAATGCGACAGAGGAGCTAGGTGTGCAGATCTCTGGGTGCCCGGCCTCACACTGATTTCTTCTCGTGCTTATAGCCTTCTCGGCCCTGGAACCGCCCCCCCCGGCTCAGACACAGGCCCTGAAACAGCAAGCGGCCAGCTAGGGTTTGATGCTCAGCCCTAGCTGAGGGCCAAGCACATGCAAGAACACAAGGCACACTTGAGCAAGGATGCTAGCCAGGGCCCCCTTGTCAAGGGGCTTGCCATTCAATGGTGAGTCAAAGATGCTTTTGCGAACAGCCTGGCTCACAGGGGAGGCTCTGAACGCAGGACAGGCATTGCAGATAGCGCGACGTTCGGGCTATACTTTCAAGTAGGACAACAATTTTAATAGGCAATGAGTGGGAAGCGCACTCCTGCCCGGAAGGACGAAGACAAGCGGTGCGATGACACGGTGCCCCCCTGGTCTTCCTTACTTCCCCCAGCCCCAAATCAAAGTCAGTACACAAGTAAGCACATAAGACGCACAAGCCAAGCCCTGAATCCTCGATACCATCTTTCCCAGGGGACTCTACTAGCTTGTAAGGGAAAGCCAGAGCACTGCATGTGTTCATTGCCCACAACTTAGCTTTTATTTAAGGACCTCTTGGCCTCCAGCCTGGGGACTCAGCCAGCAGGAGTCAGCACAGAGCATGCGCAGCAGCGGCCCAGCACCCGCAGACCCTGGGCAGCAATCTGCAGCTAAAACCAGCTGAGTCTTTCCTTATCACACCCACCCCATCAGAGGGAGACTGAGGTCCTCCAGCTAGAACAAAAATGATGCTCGTTTTCACTTATTGCTGTCTATTATATATTACTAAGTGTCGGGCACATTTGTAAGTTGTTTCCATGCAACAATATGCGTGTTCCCTATCCCAACCACCTCTTGAGATTTTGGGCTTATTATTGTACCCACTTTACAGATAGGGAAACTGACCACCAGGGGTCTGGGTTATTAGTCCTCAGGTCTGGAAGGTGACAGAGAAGGAGCTCTAAACCACTGCTTTGGGCCCCCTGCATTCCGCATAGGGGCACCATCCTTGGGTGAGAGGTTACCCGGCTCAAGTTGCCAACAGGATAGGTTTTGTCCTAGCCCTGCCTGGTTGGCGGCCTGATTTTGTCCCATTCTACACAGCAAGGAGCACACCCCAGATGGGGGAAGGCATTCACCAGAGACCCCAAAGGCTTAAAAGATGGGAACAGCTTGTCCCCAGCAGAGTACAACAGAGTCATCACGTGGACACGCAGCCACTAACTCCTGGTGGTGGGGACCTGTTCTGCACACTGCAGGGTGCTTGCCAGCTTCCTTTGCCTTTGCTCACTGGATGAGCAGAGCAATGTCCTGGTTAGAAAAATCAGAATGTCCCTAGGTGTTCCCCCGTGGGGCACCATCAGCTCTGCTTGAGACCTGTGGATCCAGAGGATGCAGGACTAGATGAACTGGCACCCTTGCAAAATGCCTCAAGGCAGGAAAGGCTTGGAATGCACCCAGAGACCCCTGGCATCAGCCTTGTCTTTGACAACTCCAGGGCTGGGTGGAGCTGGGTCTGCGGAGCTCTATTGCAGCAGCAGGGTGCGCATAGGTGAGACACTTCACAACCACTTGGGCTGTCAAAGACAGGGTCCTCCCCCACTTCACAGTGACTCCATTCCAGGGAAACCTTTGCCTTGCACACAGCGTCCCCTGGAGTTGTGCAGTGGGATGTTCCTGCTTGAACTCCAACCATGGATTGTTGCCCAGCCCAGGCATAGAGGTGAGATATCCTCAGGAGAGGAGGTGGGGAGGGTCTCAGGGCAAGTGAGGTGCTGGCAGCCCTCAGACTCCCTCTCCAGGCTATATTCTCTGGCTGGCTGATCAGAAAAGGGGAACTGCTAGCATATTCTTGACAAACCCAACTTCACCCTAGCTTTCAGATCCTCCTGGGGCAAAGAGCAAGCGTGTGTGTTCTTGCGTGGCGGCAGGCCCTTACACACTGTTTTGATTGTTATCATCCTGCCCTGAAAGGCCTGATTGTCTGGGCCTGGTGGTGACATCACCAGCTTCCCACTCAGCAGACTGTCGAGGTGTTTGATGAGCCTGCAGGTGGGAAGGGGCTGGGCACTCCCCGAGGGCCGCCTGGCCCTACCTGCTCAACAGAGCTGGCTCTGCACGCTAGGGATCTTTCCCCACCTCCTCCCTGCAGTTCTGGGAGAGCTTCACAGGCTAGAACAGAGATGACCCAGCCAATTTCTTAAACCTGAGGCTTTCCCCTCAAGTGGGTGGGGAAGAGCACCAGGGAGTCAAGCTACATACAAGGCAGGGTGTTGGCTGAGGGTGATTCAGGCCACCAGGGCATACCACTTCATGCAGAAGCTCACATAGGACCAGGGGTTCTGTGACTCCTGGGGCTGTGTCCTGTGGGCCTTTATCTGCTAATATGCCCAGCAAATAACCCCTATCCTGTGCACAGGCTGGGCATGGGGCTGCCTCATCCATGCCTGGTGGCAGTGTGCCCACATGTCCCTTGCAGGCTGTGTACTATGCATGTGCTGATTTTAGCTATGCTGTTAAGGGCTGGGGACTGTGCAGATGCCCTCCTAGACAGAATGGATCGAGCAGCTGGGTCACATCACACAGTACAGTGCTGCTCAGTGGGGACACGAGAGCTCTGTGCCTACGTGTGCGAGGCAGGTGCATCTCAAGAGAGCATTTTGATGAAAAGAAACAAGACACTAAATAGTAAGAGCCATGTGGTCCTCTTTATAAAACTCCCAGGCAAGCAAAACTAAGCCAGGATCTCTAGGTAAATTCCCCTCAGTTATTTGGAATTTGAGCAGAAACTAATGACCCACTGAAGGCTGATTTTAGTTCCTAACTGAGGGTCCTACCTCTGGAAAAAGAAATCCCCATTGCTCTTTTAAAGAGATATTTTCTGCAGTTACAGTTTCCAAAAAGTGCACATAGTAGATGAATTTTCAGAGACTGGCAAACTGGCAGAGTCCACATCCTGACTCAGAGACGACACAGTCAGCATCCGGGACTCCCGGTCATGGGCTCCCTGTTCACAGCTCCATTTTCCAGCGCTTACTGCTCTGTGTAGTGTCACAAAGGGCAGTAAGAACAGGGGGCCAGGGCAGCTTCGGGGGGAGCTGATCGCCAGCCTCCGAGGCTTCCTCCAAGACTATTCTGCTGCACCTGACACTATCTGGTGGGGGAGCCTTCAGATCTCTCCAGAATCCAGCCATTCTTTCCCTCCCCCTTTTACCTGGGAGGAGTCTCCAAGATATGCCCTGCCCCCATGCCTCCAGCAGTCTCCTGAACAGCCCTTTGCATCCCCTCCTGCCCAGGTAAGTCTGTTCTCCACACCCTTAGGATGCCTGGGGGTGCCGCTCCTGCTCAAGGCGCTGCTGCAGCTACTGCTGCCTTCAGAGGCAGAGCCACATCCCCACCTTGCCTGCCCTGACCCACAGACTCTTATTCTCCATTCCTTTTTTTTAATGTATTTGCTACAGGGTCTCACTCTACAGCTTCGACTCATAGTAATCCTCCTGTTTTCAGCCTCCCCAGTGCTGGGATTATAGGCATGAGCCATCATGCCTGGTCTCAGTGGCTAGCTCAGCACACCTGGGGGCGGGGCTAACAAGGCCAGTGGTGATGGTGATCAAACCCAGATCCCTGAGTTTGCCTAAGCAGGCACTTAGTCTGCTGAGCTATCTCGCTGGCCCTTCCACTCTCTGCTCCTGTCCAACCACTTTTGCCGCTCTTCCTTCTGCTGCTCCGCTCTAGCCCTCTGCTCTCCTTGCCCATTCCCTCTCCACTCCCTTGGCTCCTTTCTCCACCTCCCTCAAGGCTGGAGGGGCTGGCCTTTCCAGACTGAGATCACGAGAGCCCCTTAGCCCACCCCAGGAGCAGCTCCAGGAGATGCCAGCTGCCATGCTGTGAAGACGTGCAAGCAGCCACATGTGGAAGGAAATGGATCCTTCTGCCAATAGCCACACGAGTGCACCATCTTGGAAGAGAACCCTTTAGCCTCACAGCTCTCAGGTGACAACCATGGATAATACCTTGGCTGTGACCTCATAAGAGACCCTGAGCTGGGATCGCCCAGCAAGGCAATCTGCCCTGACTTACAGACTCCCATTCTCCATTTCTTTTATTTTTTTAATGTGTATGCTACAGGGTCTCACTCCACTGCTTTGATTGATAGTGCTCCTCCTGTTTCCAGTCTCCCCAGTGCTGGGATTACAGCCATGAGCCACCATGCCTGGTCTCAGGGGCCAGCTCAGCATGCCTGGGGGCAGGGTCAGCACAGCCTATGGTAATGCTTATTGAACCCCAAATTCCTCCCGTACAAAAGTCCTTACGTGCTTCCTGGCTTAAACCACCATGTTTCCCAGTGTCCTAGCACAGGAAATGGCTAATCTGATAGACGGTCACCCCAGCCTGAACTCCAGGCTCCTTCCTCTTTCTTGCCACTCCTTTCCTCTTCTGTCCTGTCTTCCTGATAGTATTTCTTCCCATCTAACCTCCTGCGATATATTCTTCTAAAACATTTAGTGTTCCTTACTTCTCCCTCGCCTGACCTTGAACCAGAACAAGCTAGGAATCCTCATCTGTCCGTTTACAGTGTGTTCCAGTATCTGAAAGACACCAGGAGACATTTGAGGATGCAGGTACAGGCCCCAGGATTCCGGGGGGGGGGGGGGGGGGGGGGGGGGGGGGGGGGGGGTGGGGGTAGGTTGGGGGAAGATGTCTGCTCCCAGCTGTAAGAGATCAATCAGCCGGGGGCATGTCCCGGTCCCCTGGATTTCTACTGCCTTCAGCTGAAATAAGAAGGGTAAGTCAGGCAACTCATGAGCTCTTTTCCAGATCCTTAGCCTCGTGTTTCCCACACAAGGACAGCATTGTGGGTTCTCTGGATTGCAGGGGCTGCAGAGACCGGCCTCCGCCTTCACCAAAGCTCATTTTCCTGTCTGTGCACATCTGGAAAGCCAAAAAACAAAGCTATCTCACTGTGCACATCTGGACAGCATAAAGCAATCCCTCTAAGAGGAAACTCCAAAATGCTGCTGGGCAGAACTGCGGCGCAGGCCAAGTGGGAGAGGTTGAAAGGCTCCTTTCTTTTCCACCTGCAAAACAGTCTTCTGGGCATGATCTTGTGAGCTGAATGCTTTGCTTCTGAACAACATACGCTCTCAATAGCTTTCCTCAGCAGTCTCTGTCCTGCTGCTCTCTGCACCTGGCACCTGGCCAAAGCAAAACTCCCGAGAAAAGGACTTTTTCCTTGTCCCTTTGTTTAGACCAAACTATACCTTCACTTGCCCTTGGGGCATGTGGCTCGGAGTTCAAAGCTTAACACCACCTGCTCCTCCTTCACTCCCCTGAGGGAGGGCAATTGAACTGCAAGCAAACTGAACTGAACTGCAAGCTTTCAGGCTGCCTGTGAGAAACCCTGGGCTATTTGCATGTGCTTAGGACTGCCCCGCCCTCCATGGCTGGGAGGCGAGAGCTGCCTGGCAAGAAGTAGTCTCCCTGTTTGACAGCCAGCCTGGGCTCCACAAACAAACAGGACTGGACCATTCCTTTACAGATGAAGTGAGTTACAGATGAAGTGAGTTGCAGGAGCATGGAGCTGGAGAAACAGGACAGAGAGGGAAAGGAGGACAGCCAGGTAGGGTGTTCCTTACTGGCACTTCACACTCAAGGATGTCAAGGGCTTGGTGGTGTGACCACGTGGCCACAAGAAGTTAATATCTCATAAACGCTGAGGATGCTTTAAACAGTGGAAACCTTGGTTGAGGGTGTTTGTCATGTTTCCCATCCATCTTTGGACCTCTCTGCCTTCAGGTGACAGAGAGGGGAAGAAAAACAGCCTCTCCCTAAGTTCAGAGCTCCCTCAGAGCACCTTTGCCCCCAGAAGTCCAAAGTATGCAGAGCACACAGCCCTGGCCCACAACTGCACACAGGCAGGATCTGAAGAAAAGGAAAGAAATCCTTGCCTGGTGCTGTGTGCCTGGGGCCTTGCTTCCCAGCTAACCAGGAACTCAGGGCTTTCCTGTTGGGAAATGATGTTTTCTTGGATTCCCAGTATGGATATTTCCCAAGGACAAATGCAGGGGTCAAGGCGGCAAAGTGGTACACTGTAATCCCAGAACACAGGAGGCTGAGGCAGGAGGATTGTCGAGACTTTCAGAACAGCCTGGGCTATAAGGCCAGCCTGAACTACATAGTGAGACTCTGTCTCAACACCCCCTCCCACCCTCCCGAAAAGAAATGGCCTGTGCTGATTGCAGACAGGAGAAAAAGAAATAAAGATAGGTTGAAAGGCAATGAAGAAAATCATATTTTATGACATACTTTTAGAAGAACTACAGGTTAGAGATGCAATTAAAGTTTCCCCAGGTTGGGCCAGCGAGATGGCTCAGTGGTCTAAAGTGCCTGCTTAGGCAAGCTTAGGCAATCAAAGGGACTGCGGTTCAATCCCTGGCACCACATGCTGCACCAGCCCCACCCCCAGGGCAGGCTGAGCTGGCATATATATGTTTCCCCAGGTTACAGCGCCTTCCTCTTGCCTAGGAAACTTATTCCAAAAAACCTCTAAGCCTGAAAATTGCATCTGAGCTTTTCTCCTGCGGGAGCGGCCTGCACTTTTTCTCTAATCCTACACAGGCACAGAGGTCAAGGCCGCAAATTCGACCCAGCAACAAAGCCCGGCATGTGACTGGAACTTCATTCATCAGATAGGCCCTCTGTGGAAAGCTGTCACAGAACTCCCTGCAGAGAGACTAGAGTCAAGACCCACCCAGCTGATCCAGGAGCAGAACATCTTGCCAGAGTGGCACAGCAGGTTCACCTCCAAGGAAGCAGCAGACAGTGTATCTCCAGACTTGTAACACAGGTAAAGGGCGGGCATTCCAACGAGCTCATGTGATAGGTAGCTTGCCGGACAGTATGCAGCTGGTCAGTATGGACACACATCCCGGACCACCTGAAGACAGCAAAAAGCCCCCAATCTCAAACCACAGTGCATCTGGCTCTGTGAGCTCCTAGCCACCCCTCTAAGTGTGAATTCTGGGAATGCCATTCATGCCTCGACCCCACACATCCTGCAAGGTACGTGAATCAGTGAGCCCACGTCTTGCTCTATGGGTAGTGTGAAATGAAGTCCCATTTGTTTTTTTCAAAATCTATTTTATGATAGTATAATAATAATTGACAAGACATTAGAGATGGTACCTGCTACGGTTTATGTCTAGGTGTCCCCCCAAAGCCTCATGCAATCACAAGGCAGGGAATTCTAGAGTCTGAGACTTGAGTCATGAACCTACTGGGATTATATGTTTTAGTACTGATGGGACTATGGGTCTGAGTACTGCTGGGATTACTTGACCCTTGATCCACTGGGATTATGTGTTTTAGTACAGATGGGGTTATCGGTCTGAGTATGGCTGGGATTATTGGTGTGGCCTAAGGTGGATAGGCTAAGGCAGAGAGCCTGAATATAATATAAAGAGAGACAGAGAGACAGACTCAGGCTATTGCACTCTGCGCCCTGGTTGGTCTGTTGCCTCTTGCAATTGTTGCTGTTCCACCGCCAAGAAGTGGATGCTCTCTGCCCTGTTCTACTCAGCCTTGGGCCAGGTGAATATGGACTGAAACCTCCAGTAACTGTAAACTAAATAAACCTTTCCTTCCTTCATTTTGAGAGTCAAGTATTTGTCCCAGCAATGACTAAAAAGTAACTAAGACAGTACCCATTTAAAAGAATAAGATGAAAGGTCTTCAACTGTAGCTGTATTGCACATTGCTGTCCTTAACAGTTGCTCAGATTACAGATATTAGCATACACTCAAAATAAAAATCTCAAACATTCACTTCTACTTTTAAAAAATTGGTAGGAATAGGGCAATCTCAGCTAATGATTTTTCCCTCTCCTTTCTTCCCTATCTTTTCTCCTTTCCCTCATCTCTATTGTATATTCCTTATGTTCAGTTTCTTACCATTTTTCTATATCTATTGTGCCTTTCAGATTTTATTTATTCTTCTAGGTTCTTACGTCAGAGAGACATGGTGATGTTTACACGTGTGGGTCTGATTCATTTCACCTATGAGTATGGCTTCTAGTTGTAATACTAGGGAAAAACTGATCTTGGGTTGGTGACCTCCAAGTGATATAGGGAAAAATGAAACTCCCAACCTGAAAGGTACCTGGGATGAGTTTGTATCCTCTAAAACCAAAGAGTAAATTTTAGGAACAAATGAAAGTTATAAGCAGAATATATTTATTGGGGGAAAGAAATCTCCTGTTCAAAATAGGGACAGGAGCTCCCTCCTCCCAGGGGGGTAGTCCCTGGGAAGCTGTCTCTTCCAGGGACTTTTATAGAGTAAGACCATGCAGTGAGGTGGGTCTAAGGTGAAAACCATGGGAATCTGCTTAGGTGGGCATGAGGTGGGACAAAAATATGGTCCACCAATGAGATTATAAGCACCATTGTTCAGGTAAAATTGATTAAATCCAATAACGAATGGGGAAGCGAATCATGTAGAAGGTGGGCATGAATAAAGGACAGTGGCTCTTCCTATTGGGGATTAGATTAGTGATTCATTTAGGCTCTTTTAAGGTGATGGATATCTATTTAGAATATCAATCCCTGAAGCACATTCCTAAGGAAGTATGTGGCTACTTTCGTTTCTCCTTTAGTCTTGAGGTCACGCCCACAGTAGGGGTGTCTGCCTCTTCCAAGTTGTAAAGTCACTTTGTTTTTCATATTGTCTCCTTGAAGGCCTGGTGCTGTCAGCCTGCCTATAATATTTCTATCTAGCTCAGCTGCCTACAACAGTTGTATGCACTTAATTACAAAAACCTCAATTTGACCCAGCAACCAAGCCCGGCACACGAGTGAAATGGCCCTAGGCCCACCAGAAACTCACTCAACCCAGCAACAAAGCCTGGCATGTGACTGGAACTTCATTCAACAGATAGGCTCAATGTGGAAAGCTGCTACAGAACTCCCTGCAGAGAGACTAGAGTCAAGACCCACCCAGCTGATCCAGGAGCAGAACATCTTGCCAGAGTGGCACGGCATGTTCATCTCCAAGGGTGGCAGCAGGAAGAAGTGGAGCTCAGCAGCCAGATCCAAGCCACACTCATCTGGATGAGTTTGAACTTGGTAGATCCAGATCTGGCGCTAAGGTAAGCACACTACTAAAGCTCTACACCAAAGGTAAGAAGGCAGGGTTATACAAAATGACAAAGAGAAGGAGCAAAATGCACTTTCAGGCCCTGAGTCTACCCAGAAAAAATACAGGAGACAACAGCATAGAAGAAATTGGAAATCACATACCTGAAATCTCTGAAATAATAGCATCTGAAAGAAACAGCTGCAGAAAGGTATAGAAGAAATCAGATCAGAAATAATTTCTGAAGTAAAAAAGAAATAATACCTATAATAAAAGAAGTACTAAATGCTTCTAAAGACAATGATAAAAAAAAATAGGAGAAAAGAAAAATGATGGAATCCTTGAATGAGCAATATAGGAAAGTAATAGAATGTATGAAGCAGATTCAAAGTGCTATACAGGAAGTTGATACCTCAATCACAAGCTGGCAAAATTGTTTCAATGAAAGTTAAAATAGACTTTGAGACCTTGAAGACACCATTGCAGCTAGTGAAGAGGGAAGAAAAGATCTCTTAAAAATAACCAGGATACAAGAAAAAATAATCCAACATCTGCAAGACGATGCAAAGATGAACAACATGAGACTAATAGGCATCGATGAGAAAGAAGGAGTCAATATAAATGATATAAAAAGAATATGGGCAGAAGTAATAGCAGAAAACTTTACAAATATGAGGAAATGATTTGACATTCAGGTAACTAAAGCATACAGAACTCCAAATAACATCCACCCAACTAAAAATACACCCAGACATATAATAGTCAAGATCTCAGAAATTCAGCACAGGAACAGTATACAAAAAGCTGCTAAAGAAACATATCACATTTAAAGGAAAACCTGTCAGAATAATGGCAGATTGCTCTTTATAAACCATCAAGTCAAGAAAAGCATGGAGCAAAGTACCTGAAGTCTTACAGGAAAACAAATTCCAGCCCAGACTGCTATACCCTGCAAACTCTCTTTCAAGTATAATGGAGAAGTGAAACACATCCAGGACAAAGAACAACGAAAGAACTTCATGATGACAAAGCCAACCCTGCAGTTTACTAAAAGATATTCTAGAGAGGGATCAAAATGACCACAACTCCATGAAGGAGAATGGAAAGAACCCACCATAAAGGGCAAACAAACACGGGAGAAAAAGAGGTATACAAAAACAGTCTTTCAACTATTCTTTTGTATACAGGAGCAGAATATGTCCATGAGAATATTCTACAAATGGACTTCTCCTGAACCCTATGGGTCATGATTCTGTCTGGTTCTACAGGGTGGATATCAAGGAAATAGCAGTAGCTCAGTACCACAAGTGACACCTGGCCACCAGTAAGTGTCATGGACACTGTCCATGTACAGGACATACTGGAACTTTGTGTGATATCCTATCCCAAACTGTTAGAAGTTCTGGTCATATATTTGCCATTCCAGTACTTACATTGTTTTATTCTTAGTAATTCTTTACTACCATGGAAACTTTTTCTTAGTTGATATCTTTGTATATATTAGCCTATTCAAATACTATGTGAGTACTCTGAATTGATTAC
>PVKN010014730.1:0-18889 GCA_004027915.1 Capromys pilorides
TTCCCCTCCCCCCTCCTCCGCCCCTCTCCCCCTCATCCCCCCTCTTCTCCCCTGTCCCTTTGGCACTGGGAATTGAACCCAAGGTGTTGACCCCGAGCTACATCTCCAGTCCCTTTTTTTAAACTTTCAAGACAGTCTTGCTGAATTGCAGTGTCGAGGGCTAGGCTCACATGAGATCTTCTTGCCTTAGCCTCCTGAAGGTAGGTGCAAGGCACATTTTTTCAAAGGAAAGAGCAGCACAGGCCTGGCCAGGAGTTCAGCAGCTGTGGCCCAGTGGGAAAACAGCTCCGGGGAAGCACCGTGCCGCTCGCAGCCCGGCTCAGCCGCCCGCTTGCTATGTGTGTGGGGGCTTTGGGTGCCAGGTGGGCCCGGCTCAGGACCCCCTGGTGGTCAGGTGGTGGCTCCGGGGCCTCCTGGAGCAGGGCTGTGTGCTGCTGCGCCTGCACGTCTCGCCCCGGACTCTCCCTCCGCGGGCTGTGCCCGGCTGCAGCTCTGACCGCCACGTTGTTGTGCCCGCAGGACCTGTCTTACAAGGATCGGCACTGGCACCAGGGCTGCTTCCGCTGCTCGCTGTGCCGAGGCTCGCTGGCGGACAGGCCCTTCGCGGCCAAGGAGGAGCAGCTGCTGTGCACCGACTGCTACTCCAACGAGTACTCGTCCCGCTGCCAGGCGTGCAGGAAGACCATCATGCCAGGTCGGCACTGCGGGCCCGTGCAGGGCGGGGTGGGTGTTGGTATGTGCTTGTGTGTGTGTGTGTGTGTATGCATTACCACATTGTGTGTACACGCGTATGTATTTACATGCGTGTGTGTGTGCGTGTGTGTGTGTGTGTGCATGCTGGGTGCAGCTGACACCTCACATAGTACGTGGACCTGCAGGGGGCTCTGGGTACTGAAGCATGTGGACCCCAGATCCTTTAGGCAGCAGCACAGGGTACGCATAGATGTCACCGCATCCCCAGGCCCGGGTGGCTACTCACCATGCCCTCCACCTGCATAGCCACTGTCCGGCCTGTGAGGAATGCTGGTAAGTGCTTTGGATTTTTTTTGTGTGTAGGAAGACACACAGGGCTGGCTCTAGGAAGAGGGCGCTGGGCTTTCCTCTTAAAACACACCACCTATGAAAACGTGGGCTCTAAAGATGCAGTATTAAAAAGCAAATCCTACAGGCACGTGTGGAGGTGAGGGCGGAGTGCAGCAAGCACAGGGCGGGCGCCGCTGCTCTGAGCCGGGAGGATTCATGAAGACCACACCCGCTGGGCTGCTCGGTGCCTGGCCCTGGGAACACCCTTTGCATGGGCAGCCACGGCAGCTAGTGGCAGAGTGACCAGGGTGCATTCACAAAGCACAGAGCCCTTTACATCACATCAGGGGGTGTTCCTGTGGGCACCCCAGCTGCCGTGCAGGAGCCACCCTGCTGTGTCCCTGACAAAGGGCAGCCCCGATCGGATCGGAAGCCACACGACCCCACAGGCCCCGGGCTGCAGAGATTTGGGGCCAAGGGCTGCAGAGGATGCCTGCCCAAAATGGGGAGCCTACGGGCGCCCTCTACTGGAGGGGCCTGGCACTGAGCTCTGACCAGGAAATACAGTAACCAGGAACCGCCTCCGTGGTATAGCCCGGAGGCCGGTTCAGTGCTCCTAATCTCGGGCCACCTCTGTAATCTGACTTGGAAAGTACAATTGAATGTGTGAGCTGGACTTAGGACTTTAAGTGGGTGATTTTTTAACATTGAGGATATCTTGTGATTCACCGTGTTCACTTCAGTAATTGTCAAGAATCTGAGATAGCCTCACTGGAGAACTTAAAGGGACCGACATACGGACTTGGACATGTAATTTTAAAGTGCAGTTCCCTGTATTGATAAATGGAAACAAACGCAAGGCCTCCTTGAAAGGATTTTTAAAAAGAAGCAAGGCCTCACTGTGCTGCCAGGCTGATCTTGGACTCCAGGGCCAGGGGTCCTCCTGCCTTGGCCTCCTGAGTGTTAGGCGCACGCCCCAAGAAACACTACAGATTCACCTCAGCCATGAGTGCTGGGGCAGGACCAGGGGCTCAGTCGAGGGCTGCGAGGTGGTACTGGTCTCTGAAAGCCAGTCTGGCTCCTGCCTCACCTGCAGCTCTCCTCACAGAGTCCCTGTGAATGTGGGAGAGGTTGGTTTATACGATTTAGTCAGACCCTGAGGTCTCTGAAGCTGGGTGAGGGCATGGTCTCAGGGAGCCCTGTGGCCCAGGGGGTGCGTTCTCCCTTCTGCCTCGTCTCTGGCTAATGCAACTTAAAAGCAGCTGCCACTGCTGTGGTACAGGGCTGTAGGCCTGTGCCATGTGTCCTGCCACTGCGGATGTTGCTGGGAAGGGTGCGGAGTGCAGAGTGCTGAGGCCCAGGGTGCAGAGGCCTTCCCATGGTGTGGCCTCTGCACTCGAAGGTGGACATGTGGCCTAAGGGTCACTGAAGGTTGCTGGCCACTGATGCTTAGTGCCACTCAGTTCCCTCGGATGGCCACTGATGGCCTAGGAGATGTAGTTGGTGATTTTCACCTCTTAGCCTGGCTGTCACAACCCAAATGCTTGGCACGGCCAGGCAGACCTGTGCATGCCCTGGAGCTCCACTGTGTGGCCTGCCTTAGCACGGCCTTCTGTGGGAGGGGCCCAAGCAGCAAGCGTATGGAGACGGCATGCAGGAGACTGACTTGGTGTTATGGGGCTGCCCACGGTCCGGGCTTCGGTGGCTGTGGGTCCTCCAGCTCGAAACCATATGAACTGGGGTCAGCAGACCTCCGGCCTCAACTTCCCATGAACCTGGGGAGCCCTCAGGGCGCCCCGGCTCTAGCTGATGGGTTTTGATCCAGTTGCTGAGCGCCAATCTGTACTTGGTCTGGCACACAAACTATCCACCCACCTCCGTTCCTCATGGTGTTCACTGCGGAGGAAAGAAACCCACGCCCTGAGACAGCTGAAGATGGCCCGCCGGGCACTCACTGTTGGGTCCCCTCAGGGAGGGGACGGGGAGGCTGCACTGAGACCCTGGGCAGCAGGCTGTGGGCAGGACAACGCTGCAGAGCAGCACCCAGAGGGGCCACAGTGCTCTGAGCTTCAGGAGCCCCTGGAAATGGGTGCCTGGTGGGTCTGAGGTGCAGCCCCAGCAGCGCAGGGAACAGCTTCTTGTGTGCTGGAGGAGCAGCCCTCCTCCGTCCCCTGGCCCTGTGAAGAAACGCCTCCCGCAGCTCGTGCACGTTGCAGAACAGCCCGAGGAGCAGCAAGGCCTGCCATGACCAGGATGCTGCCGTCGCAGTGGCCTAAGGACCAGAGACCGTCAGCAGATCACAGACAGTACAGGGCCCAGAGTGCAACCTCTGCTGTTTTGAGTGTCTCTCAGGGACAGGACCCCCCGCAGGCTCCTAGTGGCTCCGAGGGTTGCTGAGGGCAGAACTCCCATTCTGCCGGGTGCTGGTCCCTGCCTAGGACGCAGCCACCCAAGCTTGTCCCTCTTCCGTGGCGTGTGGCTGCCACCTGCTGGCCGCACTGTCACAGTATGACAGGCCCGCTGGTCCTCTGTTCTTATCCCTGTCCATGCAGCCTGGGCTTCTCCACAGGCTGTCGTAGACATCAGGGCCTTCCAGCGTCCACTGTCTGGGCCTGTGATGGCACGGCACTGCAGGGCCCCTTGCCCACGTGAAGATCCTAAGCTGTGCCCAGCATGAGGTTCACCCGGCACCCCATGCTGCGCTCTCGCAGACATATCCTGCGTGTGTCACAAAGCGTCCAGAAGGGCACGGGAGCTGAGGAGGGCCCGCAAGGCCGTCTGAGGAGGTGGCCATGTGACGATGCTCAGTGCAGCCTGTTGACTGGAACACATGGCTTACGGCCGAGACCAAACCGTCGGCTGCCTGTGACGTCCGCCTGGGCACCTGTCACCCTGTGGGTCCGTCCCACGAGGTCAGAGGCCTTCAGCGCCACCTCTTCAGTGCAGCCTGGGCCCTCTCTCCCCTCCCCACGTAGCCGCTCCTTTGCCCCAAGCCTTTTCTTCCGTTCCCTATGGAGGGTGCCTGCGGAGTCTTGGGCCCTATTTGCTGTGAGGAGACGTGCTTTGGGGGTGTGTGCACAAACTGCAGCGTCCCAAGGGAGCTGTCTCACAGATGTTCGCTGTGGCAGACTTCGTGTTGGAGCCAGAGGGACAACAGGGAGAAATGAGATGACAGGAAGGTGTGGGCGGGATCAGGGCTGCTGTACAGGGCGCGCAGAGTGGCGTGGATGGCCGAGCCCGGCGCGGTCGGCTCTGCTGTGTGAGTGCGAGGATTTCCGCGTGGAACCCAGTGAGCTCTCAGTTCGTCCCGCTCTTGGAGCCAGCAAGGGCACTCCCAGCAGGGGAACGCACAGCGCTGCCCGGGCCTGTGGTGCCCGGAACATGGGTGTGGAGCCCCAGAGCGCTGTGGTGGTGTTCAGCCTGCCAGTTGGGCACATGTGAGAACTGTAACCAGCACTGTAACCTACAGGGGCCATGATGAGGTGAGCTTGGGGGCCTTGCATGCAGCCCGCCATCCTCCGATGTGCTGTCTGACCCTGGAGACAGGGCTGTGTCACGAACGGGCGGGTGGCACACACAGCAGGGACCCGCTGGTCAGAGGGAGGCCTCGGGTCTCAAGGGGACTGCCACTGTGGTGTGTGCTCATGTCTTCCACTGAGAAGTCTGAAAGCCGTGAGCGGTTTCATTTTGGAATTTCCTATTTAAAATTTGCGGACTGAGGTTGACCACAGAAAGTGGAAACCGGGGCTAGGGGGGACTTCTGTGCTCACCACGCTCTGCCATTTGCCCTGCACAAGGATTGCTCCATCTCTGTAGCTTCCATTCCCACGGTGCCCGGAGACTAGAGGTGAAGGCAAAGCCCGCTGGACGTCCCCACTGGGAGGCCAAGTGTCTGAGGGGTCACAGTCCTGGCCACCAGGTGCTGATGGGGTTGTCCTTTGCCTGTGTGACAGGGACCCGAAAAATGGAGTACAAGGGCAGCAGCTGGCATGAGACCTGCTTCGTGTGTCACCGCTGCGAGAGGCCGATTGGGACACAGAGTTTCATTCCCAAGGACAGCGAGAACTTCTGCGTGCCCTGCTATGAGCAGCAGTATGCGCCCCAGTGCGTGCAGTGCCAGAAGGTAGGTGCAGTTGGGGAGCCACGGGCCCTAGGGTAGGCCCTAGGGTGGGTGCTCTTGCTTCTCGCTTGGGAACTGAGCAGCGCAGGGCAGACTGTGCAGACTGCAGGCGTCCCATGTGACCTCTGACGGGACCCCAGGATGTTTGTCCCTGACCCCCACCCCCGCCTCCTTGTTCCTGGTGAAGGACCCAGGGCAGACCTCTAGCATGAGTATCACGGGAGGACACAGGGCAGATGCACTAGAGCTCCACCCACTGCAGCTCCTGGAAGGCCATGTCTCCCTCGTGGGGAGGGCAGGCTGGAGCAGCAGTGGGCGAGCGCCCTCCTGATGCCCCTCCCCACAGCCCATCACGGCAGGTGGTGTCACCTACCGGGAGCAGCCCTGGCACCGGGAGTGCTTCGTGTGCACGGCCTGCAAGAAGCCGCTGTCGGGCCAGCGCTTCACGGCCCAGGACGACGCCCCCTACTGCCTGACCTGCTTCTGCGAGCTGTACGCCAAGAAGTGTGCCGGGTGCACCCACCCCATCAGCGGTGAGTGCCGAGCTTCGCCTGTCCAGGGCTCCCTGGGACTCTGCACACGTGCCAGCAGGCACTTCCGGTCACCTGCCTGTGGGGCCACCGTGGCTGGTTCTGGGGACCTCTCGCACTTTGGGTTGGATGGTCTCCAAAGCCAGTGTGCGAGGCCAGCCCAGGCCTCAAGCTCCAGGTGACTGGCGCTGTCAGTGCCACGGATGCCCAGGGTTCTGCGAGGTGCTGTGGCATCGAATGACACTGTACCACCACAGGCCAGCGCTAGGGTCAGGGGTCCACGTGTGCTGTTCCCCAAAGCACTCAGCACAGTCTGGGCCTGAAGAGGGGCTGGCTGAGCGGTAAACGCTCCGTGGGGAGTCGAGGCACTGGTGGCCTGGGGCCATGCCCTTTGCACACCCACCCCATGCTGAGGCACCAGTGAGTGCAGAGGGGGAGAGGGAGCGGGCCCTGTGTCCCTTGCCTGGGCCTGCCTGTCCGGGAGGCAGTGGCCTGGCCAGCTCTCCAGGCTTCCTACCTGGGGCGCATGTGACCCCGACACAGCACACCACAAACTCCTGCCCCTGACCATTTCCGCCCCCAGCACGGCCAAGTTCCCTGCCTCGCAGCTCACCTTCCTTGGTTTAGTGGTCCTTAGTGACTGCAGGCTGTGGTGTGTCCAGGGCCCTAAATACGAGCAAAGCATCCGGGCACCCCACTCCCCTCTGCCTGCACAGCTACTTCCAGGCTCTTCCGCAGCACATCTCGGAATCCTCCTGGAGAAGGGGCAGTCTTCTGCCATGCTGGTTCATCTCTGATGCTGTTTGTGCAGTGGCTTCTGTCCAGATCACTGTTACAGTTAGGCCTTACAAAGCAGTGCCAACTGCAGAAGAGTACTTCTTGATATATTTTGTGTGAATGTTCATTACAGTTATCCTTACTGTTGACAAGAAAAACTGGCAAAGCCAGAACAGAAACCTTTCCACTAGAACAGGAGAGATCATTCTTGAAGAGCAGTGGCTGGTTTTCGAGGCCGCATGCAGGGGCCAGCGATGTCGCTTGGCGGCCCCTCCAGCCTGGCAGGAGCGCATACCGCAGCTGCGAGATTGCTGCCAGAGAGGGACCTTCAGCCAGGTTCCCACAAACCTGTTCAGAGTTAGAGCTTGAACCAGGCACGACTCAGACGGAGCGCCCCTTTTCCTCTGTAACAAAAATGTACGTTATCTTCGTGTGTACGTGGAAGTTTGCATTTCCGGCTTGCCACGGGCCTGACTCACAACTCGATGCAGTTGATCCTCGGGACCCAGACACCGCCCCCACACTCCCGTGCCAGCCAGGGGCTGGGGTGCTCTGCCTGGCCTCGTCCCCGCCCCTCCCAGACCCGAGGGTCCTCCTCCCAGCCTCCACAGCGAGGCCTCTTCTGCGCTTCACCGTCCGTGGCACTTCTGCAGCGGACCGTGCTAGCGTGGCTCCTCCCACCACACCCAGGTCCTCAAGGGTGAGCTGGTGTGGCTCAGAGGCACTCAGAGGAGAAGCTGCACTGACGTGAGCTGCAGTGCTGCCGACCACGCCGGTGCCGGGGTCTCACCCAGCAGCAGTAGCAGCAGCAACAGTGACACACAGGGGCACATTGTGTATGACCTGCTGTTGCTGCTGCCGCCGCCGCCGCAGGGCCCTGGCGTCTCTCAGGAAGTGCTTCAGAACTTGCTCCCTGGGCTCCTGGGGGGGCCGTGCCAGCCTGGCTGGGAGCACACTTTGCCAGGCGTCTTCTGTGGCCATTTAGAGCATGTGTTCCCTGGGCTGGTGGCTCGGCACCAGTGGAGTTCCTGAAAGTCACTTCCAGCAGCAGCGGCCGCCCACCCCGTCTTCCGCCCTCCCCAGTGCTGTGCTCCTGGTCCCAGGGAGGGCAGAAGGGAGCACAGACACCTCCTTGCTCTGTGGTCACTGGGAGAGGACAGTGCCCCCCACCCCATGCCATGCAGCCCCTGTCCTCAATCCTATGATACTGTGGCATCACAGGTTCCAGGGGAAGCTTTAAAACCCTGCTCCGCCCGTGGCAGATACTGGGGCCAGCAGTCAGCGTGCCTTGAGCACTAGAGGGGCCGAGCCGTCCACGGGGTCAAGCCGGGGGACTGACAGGCAGTGAGCTACTTCCTTCCTTGTTTAAAAATCCCGGGGCTGCGGTGCAGCTCAGCAGGAGGCCTTGCATTCAGTCCTCAGCACCGCACTGCACACACACACACACACACACACACACACACACACACACACACACACAGAGTGTCTTTGTCTGCTCCCCAACACTTTCGTAGTGTACCCTACCCTCCACCACAACAGCCCCTCCTACCATGCACCTCTCCTCACTGGCCTCCTGTACCCCAGCTGTGCTCTGGAGCTCCTCTCCTCTCCTCGGGAATGCCCACCCATTCCCCGTCCCTACCTGGCACCCGCCACATGTGGGACGGCCTGGTGTGGCTTATGGTCTCAGAGGGGTCAGTCGGTGGCAAGCCAGCTGTGCAGCAGTGTGGCAGGAGGCCGTGGAGGACAGCTGCTCATGCCACGGGCGGGAAGCAGCCACAGGAGGAGGGGACCAGGCCACAGCCACTGACTGTCTCCCCCAGGCCCGCCTCCAGTGCATGGGACTTTGGGGGATATTTTATTTTTTTAATTTTTTAAAAATTAAAAAAAAAGGGCCAGGGATGTAGTTCAGAGGCATATGCGCCTGCCTGGCAGACACAGGTTCAGAGTTCTATCCCTGGTACCGCAAAAAAAAAGAAACTTTCTTTAAAGTTTACTTTGGGAGGGGGTGTTTACACACCAGACCTTCGCCCGGTGTGTGTGCCGGGAGGGGCGGAGCGCTGGGAGCGCCCGGCTGCTCCTTCCCCAGGCCTGGCCAGTGCCGGCCTCTTGGCGGCGCCCACCCTCACCCTTCCGCTCTGTCTGCAGGGCTCGGCGGCACCAAGTACATCTCCTTCGAGGAGCGGCAGTGGCACAACGACTGCTTCAACTGCAAGAAGTGCTCGCTGTCCCTGGTGGGGCGGGGCTTCCTCACTGAGCGGGACGACATCCTGTGCCCCGACTGTGGGAAGGACATCTGAGGCTCCGCCGGCTGGCGAGGTGGCGGGCCTCGAGTCTGTGGGTGCGCGGCTGGCTGCCGGGGTGCCCGTGGCCACCACCCTGAGGCCCGCCAAGCCTTCCTACCGTGGAGTCCGGTCCCAGGAGGGGAGGGGCGCATATTTCCCCCTAGTAGAAGTTTTATAGTCCCGTAAGGCAAATCCTGTGTAGAGCTCCTTTACACTGACGTCTACACACGCATCTTTCTTTCACTGCCTCTGTAAGTGCAATTAACTGTGTCCCACGTGACGGTTTGTAAGGAGTAGCGGTTCTCCACAGCGCTGTAACATAAAGCCTAATGCAAGATGATGTGGCTCACAATAAAGCTATTCTGAACAAACTCCACGCTGCCAGGAACTGTGTGGTAACGACTGAATGTCGGGGCTCGCAGGCTGAACCCTGCCCGGCCACGACACCTGGCCGTCCCTGTATGCCGTGCTGGGCCTGGGGTGGCTGCGGCTGGCCGAAGTCCCATGGCCCCTCCTGATCAAAGCAGGTCTGAGGTTGGGAGCACACCTTTCCGTGCAGCTTTCTCTCCTTTTTGCACTGAGTTTCTTCTGTCTCTTGGGGTGGAATGTTGTGCATTTGGTGCAAATGTGGACAGCAGCCTTCCCTCCCTCAAAGTGAAGGCTTAGAAAAGGACATAGCAACTGGAGGCCAGAGACATGATTCCAGCCCTTTAGGGTTTGCCACGTGCCCAGGTTGCCCAGGCTGGGTTCCAACCTGTGATCCTCCTGCCCGGGCCTCCCAGAGTGCTGGTGTTACAGGAAGCACTTGCTGTCTTCACAGTCGCAGTGGAGCATGGCTGCGCTTTTCCAGCTGCACGCGCGCTGAACCGCAAGGCCTACGTCTTTACTCTCGGCCCTTGGTAGGAGGCTGGCCGAGCCTACCCTGCGCTGTGTCCTGCCGAGTTGCCACAGCACTAAAGGGTGTCTGTGTGTGCCACACACATGTAAATATATTTTCACTGAGCTGTGTAAGTGAAAAACTATTTTCATACTAATGAATTTATTTTGCACTTTTAAGTTCAGAAGAAAATACAACACATCCAACTAATAAATTTAAAATGTTACACGCTTTGGAATGTTTCCTGTACTGGAATTATTTTATATTTTCATTGGTGCTGGGGAATGGGCTGGCCCTAAGGATAATCAATTTAAACTTTTCTCTGGGCCCCCTGAACAAACCATTTGGTTTTCACTTCACTGCCCCAGCACCAGGAGACACCCTGGACTGATCGATACCTTTTACACTGTCTGTAATGTCCCAGGACAAAAGATAGGTCTGCCTCCCGGCAGTGACTCCCACTGAGCCCCTGTGACAAGACCTGCTTCACTCGCTCCTGCTCACTTCTCCACTCAACCAGGATCTCTTTCAATCACTTCCGGGTCATTGTTCCCACTGAGGTAGGACCAGCTGTAACCATTTCCGGGTCACTGTCCTCACCTCCAGACGGAGTGCGAGGTTGGTCTGTGAGGAGCTGCTGGCCGCCTCTGTCCCCTGCGTCCCAACCCACTCTCCTTTCCTGCCCCATGTGGCCCCTCCACTCCCGCTCGCTCCCCTCCCTCCTCCAGGCTTCCAGCCCTCCTCTGACGTGGGGTCATCCTTTGCAGTCCATCCAATGGGCTTCCAGCCTCTACCCACATTACCGTCACCTAAGCCACAGCAGAGTGTCCCCAAAGCATCAAAGAACCCTACAGCGCTGGGTTCCGACTTACCCTTGAAAGTTTTGCCTGTTACCTCTTCAGTGCTTTTATGGTTGAACCACAAATTGCCATAGAAGCGCTTGTCTCGGTTACTCTTCTCTCGTTGCTGGGACAAATACCCGACGCCCAAAATGAAGGAAGGAAAGGTTTATGTAGCTCACAGTTACTGGAGGTTTCAGTCCATACTCGGCTGGCTCCAAGGCAGAGAGGCACATGGCAGAGAGCAGCAGTTCATGGCGGAGGAACAGCAGTAATATGGTGACAGAGGCAACGGAACAACCAGGGGAGCAGAGAGCAACAGCGTGAGCCTGTCTCTCTGTCTCTCTATATTACATTCAGGTTCTGTGCCTCAGCCTCTTAGACCACACCCATAATCCCAGCCATACTCAGACCGATAACCCCATCAGTACTAAAACACATAATCTCAGTGGATCATGAGTCAAGTCTCAAACTCTAGAAGTCCCCGCCCCATGATTGCATGAGGCTTCGGGGGGGACAACTAGACAGGAACCATAACAGCGCCTTTCGCCTGTTAAGTGGGAGCAAACCTTCTGCAGTAAGGTGGCCCCTTACACTTAGCCCCCGCAAGCCACCTCCAGGGGTGTTTGTGTACAAATATGCCAGCCTTGCTGTGAACACCGCGTCAGTTTCTCCCTGCTACCCAGTCTCCCAGCAAGATTCACTTTGATTTTACCTATCTTGGCGTCTCCGTCTTTAGTTTAAGCCTAAACTACATTATATATAAAAATGATGTGCTTTAATTTGGGGCAGTATTCTGCATATGGTGAAATTTTTAGAAGAGCTGGTATATGGCCATCAAAACCAGGAAAGCACACAGAGTCATGGAGGAGGGGCTGGGGAAGGGCCTCCTCAGGGTCATGTGGGGCAGAGACCAGACTGTGGTGGGGCTCACATCGCTGCTGGGGCGCAGGTGCTTCAGCGAGAGCCCCCAAGTGCTCTCTCAGGAGTGTCAGCAGCAAAAGCTTTACCCTGGGAAAGCCGGACAACTTGGCAATGTGCTGAGACCCTTTCTCAAGAAAATGAGTAAAATAACTGGATGAGGCTCCATGCGAAGACCCTGGGCTTCATCCACGGCAAGACTGGGAACTTGGGGAGCCACAGAGAAGTCCTTGTCGCCACAGGGGAGGTAAGGCGCTGGACTCTTTCTTCACTGCTGTCACAACTTGACCAGATCCAACCGCGCAGAGGGCTACGCTCAAGATCTGCGCGGCCCGGTAAGTAACCTGGCTCCCTTGGGAAAGCCTCATCGCGGGAGTTCCCCTGCTGTGGCAGGCGCCCACCACGGTGCTCTAGAAACGCGCAGCTCACACGCCGGCAGCGCTGCGCCGCCACACCATCTGTTTGCCCCTGAGGACAGCGTGCACCTCTGCCTGGCCGTTCTGAGTCTCAGGAACAGACCGAAGGGAATGTGGAAGGTGACTTCCAGAAAGGGGAAGGCGCCCTGCTTCGCAGGAGGCCAGGGAAGGCTGAAGCAAAGCTGCAGAGGCCAGCGTGCTGGAGAGCAGGCTGCCGGCGCCCCGCGGCTGGCCCCGGACTCAAGCGACTCTCTCACACACAGGGATCAGGCCAGGTGCCAACTCTGAACACACAGAGATTACAGGTGCGCACCACTGTACCCGCCGGGGGAGGTGGGTGCGGAGCAGGGAGGCATCCGATGATGGAGACGCCAAATGCACCTCAGGGACAGAAATCCCCTCCCACTGCCCGAAATAATTAAGAGAATGCTTACCAAAAAATAAAATCAAGAAGCCATCCCTGACATCTATAGACATTTATGTAATTAGAAGGCTGAGAGGCAGGAGGATTGGTGTGAGTTGAGACCAGCCTTGGCTACAAAAGTGAGTTCAAGGCCAGCCTGAACTGCATAGCAAGACCCTGTCTCAAAAAGACAAAAAAGATGGGGTCGGCGAGATGGTTCTGTGGTCTAAAGCGCCTGCTTAGGAAAGCTCAGGCAACTGCAGGGACTGCGGTTCGATCCCCGGCACCACATGCTGCGCCAGCCCCCACCACCAGGGCAGGCTGAGCCAGCCACAAAATAAATAAAAAATAAAGAAACAAACAAACACAACAAGCAAACAAATAAAAAAAAAAAAAAAAAAACCAAAAAAAAAAAAAAAAAAGCCAGTGGGAAGAGTAACCTTCCAGGCTCCAGGGAAATCTACTGAAAGGAAAATCCGCATTTCAGGTCGTCTCTGTAGGCGTCTATGGAACCGACAAACCTAACAACTATGCTTCCTAGACACCGAATGCTTGAGTTAGAGAACGCTAAGCTCGCTTGCTGTTCTTCTCTAGGTGTCAGTGTAGCTTGGCTCCAGTCAGGACTCATAAGACGACAGGGCCAGGCTCTCAGAAGGTAGAGCTTCACTCCAGAAACGGTAAGAGGAGCCCGAGATGGCCGTACCACTGGCTGCAGCGGCTCCCGTCTGGGTACCGGCTGAGATCTCCGCAAGTCTGTGATGTAGCAGAGCTGAGCCCCCAAGCGCGTGGCCGGAGGCTGGGGAGCCGTTCTCACCGCAGTGGGGTCACGGGTGGGCGGGGCAGCCCTGAACGATCTGTCCAGTGATGATTCGCATCACGCCATCCGCCTTGCTGCAGACACACTGGGTGCCACACGTCAGACCCAGAAGCCCCCGAAGGCCCTGGTGGTAAAGGCTGGCAGTGGAGATCACCGGGAGTGGCCTTAAGGGGACCGTGGGGTGCTGGCCCCTACTTTCTGCTCCTTGGCACTGCAAGGGAGACAGTAGTGCCGCACCCTGCCATGGAGTGCTGTGAAACTGAGCTTCAGTTCAATTGTAATTAAATAATTGTAAATATAAATTATAATTAAATTTTAAATTATGTCCACTATTTTGTTATGGGTACAAATGGCTGCTGGACATGATGGCCACATGGAGAGATACTTATAGAGGTATGAACACAGAGCTACACACACACACACACACGCACACACACATGCACACACACACACGCACGTGCACATACATCTCCTTGCTGTCAAGCAAGCAAAGCAGGGACACCCCAGTAGCAGCGAGCACCTTGCAGCCAGGATCCTGGTTCCTAATACTCTTCTCCAGTAAGACCAGCTCAGTCCTCTTGGCCAAGTAGCTCTTGGCGTCTTGGGCAAGAAAAACACAAAATGAACCCGCTGCCCCCTCCAATGGCAGAAGCTCGGCTGTGCTGGAAAAGCTTCCGGTGGTCAATCATCAGTTTGGAGGGAGGAGAACGCAAGCATGCGAGGTCCCCATGAGGCCATTTGCAGGGTGCTGGATGCTTGTGACTGGCAAACCCAAGTGATGCACCCACACTCGCTTCCGGAGGGGAGCTGACCGCACCAACCGCCTTTCAGAAGGCGCAGCACATACAAGAGCTGTTCTGTGGAGAACCCTGGGCCAGCCAGGTGGCCGAGACTGTGCGCAGAGTGGCGACGTGTTCACTGAGCTCTCAAAACCGTGAGGAGAGCGGCACTCTTTGTGCCTCCCCCAAACCCACAGCCCCTGTCCACCTGTGGAAGATCATTCAGGTCCCGGCCACGGGGCCTCAGGCCTGGCAAGGGAAACCTGAAAACCCACCTCGGCCTTCGGCGGCTCTGTGGGGGGCCGGCCCCAGGGACACGGCAGGACGCAGATCTAGGATGTTGGCAGTGGCGTGGCAGTGCTGGTTCACTTAAAACACAGGCCATGCTGAGTCTGGTACTAGGGAACCTTGGTGTGAGGTGCATGCAAATATGTGGCCGTTTTTCTATAAATACGAAACTTCCCTAAGAAGTTTATGACTAGAAAACTCAAACCAGGCATGGTGGGATACGCCTGTATCCAGCACTGGGAGGCTACGGCAGGATGACTCCGAGTGCAGCCTTGTCTTTCGGACAGGTGTGGTGGCACACACCTGCAGTCTCAGGAGGCTGAGGCTCAAGCTGGAGGCCAGCCTGGGCTACACAGCACGCTCAAGGGCAGCCTGGACTCCACAGCAGACCTGTCTAAAAAAAAAGGCGGGGGGGGGGGGGGGGCCGGGGAGAGTCTGATAGTTGGTGAAAAGTCATGAAGTGGTGAGGCACAGGGAACACAGGGTGTCACTGTGACAGACAGGCAGGCCAGCCTCCTCTTAGGGAAGAAAGGGCTCCGTGGCTCAGCTGTGCCACTGCGGTAGGGCTGTGGAGAGGCAGGTGTGCAGGGGCTCACCGGCCCACTGGGCCTGCACAGTGAGGACCAGACCTTCCCCTAGGGCCCCCAAGACGCTGGGGTCTGGACAGTGGCCTGTGTGGTGACCGCAAGGACTGCTCTTGGGAGCGGCATCTTGGAGACGGCCGGTGCCACGAGGCAGCAGTACAAGCACAGCGGCAAACCTTCTGTAGGTGAAACGTCCTGCAGGAGCGTGGGGCAGGCGCCTCCAGCCAGGTGCTGTCTCTACGACTCACTAGGCTGGCCTGTCACCAGCTTCAGGCACCGTGGACAGACTTCAGGGCAGCCCTGGACATGAGTCCAGGCTTCAAGCGGGGCAGAGCTGACTGCCCAAAGCTCTTCCAAGTGACTGAACTGAGGGAAACGATGTGTCAAGACGCCATCTTGGGACCCGGGTGCAGCTCAGCCGTGCCTAGCGGAGGCCCCGGAGGACCACGAAGTACAGATCAAGGAGGCTCCTCCCTCGGCCCGGGCACTGCCCAGTGCCAGCAGCCATCTCCAGACTGCTCCACGGTCAGAAGGCTGACAGCAGGCGAAGGTCCACGAACCGCTCTCCTTCAAGGCACACTGGTACTCATCCGTCCCACAGCAGCAACACCCGATCCTCTGGGGCCCCACAAGACCACTTGTAGGGTCCACCTATTCCCAGTCATGCAGACAGAGGCCACGGACAAGCGGACTTCTGCATGGTGCTGGAGATGGAAAGACAGGATGTCTTTCCCACCTTTTAAAAATGTATGTGTTTGGTACAGGATCTGACTACGCAGCTTGGACTTACAGTGACTGTCCTGTCTCAGCCTTCCCAGCGCTGGGATTACAGGCATAAGCCACCATGCCTGGTCTCGGCGGCCAGCTCAGTGCACCTGGGAGTGGGGATCGAACTCCAGTCCCTGTGCCTGCCTAAGCAAGCGCTCTGTCCACTGAGCTATCTTGCCAGCCCCCTAGCTTACTTTTTAAGGAACAGACCTACTGAGATAATTTTATTCAGCTTTATTTAAATAAGGCTAAAGCTACTTAAAAGACATTTTACATACAAAAATGTACATTACAAGGTCAAACCTTTCTGTACCGAATTACAAAACTTACACAAGCATTTAATAAAAGAGCACACTTAAAAACACTTGGCCATCCGGTAGCCTCTGGGAAGCCCTGCAGCCCTCCCACGCACGTGACTTGATCTACTGGCAGTTACTTAATGTAAGTCTCAGACGTCCTGCTACTGAGCGGGTCTCTAGGTCAGTTTTAGAACCATCTCTCAAAGCAAGCCAACCAAAATGTGATTTCAAATAAAATCTCCAATTCTGAAGGTTTCTAACACTTGTAGACGGATCACAGCCTCACGGCTGTGGTGAGCCAACTTCCCGTGCCCACTGGCTGGCCATTCCAGACGCCTTGCAGCTGTGATAGCCACTGGCAGGGCCTCAAGGTGGGGATCTCAGCAGCCCTGGGTCCCCATCTACGAGGCTGGGTCGGCACAGCTCCGATGCCAAATGCACGGGTCAAGCAATATGCCTCGCAATCCAAGATGCCCCGGCTCTGCAGGCAAGAGGATGGAGGGCAGGAGGAGCCTGGGGGGGGGGGGGGGGGGGGGGGGGGGGGGGGGGGGGGGGGGGGGGGGGGGGGGGGGGGGGGGGGGGGGGGGGGGGGGGCAGGAGGAGGAAGCAGGAAGGGGGAGGCTCCTGCGCACGTGGCCGCCTGCCAACCCCGGGAGTCAAGCGAAGGCCGGGCGCGAGCAGGGGAAGGCCGTCCACGCTATGTCTCCCGGCGAAGCAAGCATCATTTCCAGACCTAGGACTCCCAAGCCCAGTGCCTGGTCCGCTGCAGGGGCATCTCAGACGCGGGGCTCGTGGGGACGGCTCCGCGCTCTGCCCGCCAGGCTCCAGACAGCCCAGGAGCTTGGATTCAAGTGTTCGTAATATAAACTTCAATTTGAAGCAACAGTGTTACACAGTTCAGCTGTTATTACCAACCTACTCTGTAAGTTAAACATACAAATTAAAAATTAATTTCACTGAGTAACTAAAAGTAAGTTCCCACTGACAGAATCGTCACATGGTTAACTCTCTCTTAACTAAGAGAGAAATACAAGTGGAAGCAGAAGGGCCAACCAATTAAAAAGTCTGTCATTCTCCCCTAAAATCTGTCCTTTCGAATTCTTATACCACACACCAGAAGATCAGAATGCCATCAGAGCACTGGCGCACACCTGTAATCCCAGCACCTAGGAGGCTGGGGCAGAAGGACTGTTGTAAGTTTTGAGACCATCCTGGGACACAAAGTGAACTCAAGGCCAGCCTGAACTGCACAGCAAGACCCTGCCTCAAAAAGACAAAAAAAAAAAGTCATCAGCCTTGCAGGTAATATGTTTAAAATGGACCATAAAATGAAAACTGTACATACACCTTAGTGTGCGTCAATTCTGTCTTAGGTATACACATTTAACCTGGAATAAAGGTAGTGATCAGAACTACTGTCTCAGTATGGTACTCACCTGCAAGACTGAACTAATTGTTTACAAGGTTATTAAATAGCTGAACAAAAAGCTTATTGTAACAAATTAAGCATAACAGTCCTCTAAAACATACATAAAAGGCAGATCCCAGTTTATGATCAATCATACATGGAAAAAAGTACAAAGCAGTGGCGGTAAACCCATGGCCCGCGCGCCACAGCGGCTGTTACCACTGAAAGCTCTGAAAGGCTTGCCATCACTGACCTAAGACATCCTTTGCTCTTTGCTAGACACAGCAGAGAGCGGTCTGGGGCCCGGGAGCGTAGGTTCCGCGCCTGCGATGCAGACACTGTCTTGTCACTGACGCCCACATGTGGCGTGCTAACACCGCCCCAAAACCAAAACCCTCTGCAGATGGTCCTGCAGGCCAGCTGGGCTCCAGCACAGGGCTCCACCCACCTGCTGAGCACAGCGCCCCCACCGCCCGCCCCAAGCTCTCCGACCTTCTGCACCCTGCCTACTCCTTTTCTCTCAACTTCTAACACGGGGGCCTGGCCTGAAGAGCTTCAGATCCACTTCATTTTTAAAGCTGAAGCTCTTAACAAGAAGTCACAGCTCCACTGAACACCGCCCAGACTGCCCGTGAAGAGCAAGCAGGTGACAGCTGCAGACCAGGGCGCCCAGGGCCAGGGGCTGGGAAGGAGCGGGTGGGGCAGTGTGCAACAGTGCTACTCTTCTGGCACCCAGAATCTTTCCAGCAGGCTGGGCGACCGCCAGTCCTCGGTGAGCCCTGAGGGTGCACAGAGGCGCTACAGCACTGACAGCCGCACAGGGATCTGTATGAAAAAAGCAACAAAAGCAGCGAACCAGGAAAATAGTGGAGTTAAAAAAAACCCTGACCGGTCCCCAAAGACTCTGAAAAAGACTACGGAAAGCAATTCTTAAGAGTCACCAGGTGCTTTCTGCCAGACCTGCAGCTCAGAACTGGACCAGGACAATGTAACTGTCACTTATGGCACCCTTACTTTAAAAACAAATTCTTTCCTAGTCAAAGAAATTTAAATAGAAAGGAAGATGGGGAGGAATGGCACTGTTTTTAACCCACTTTAAGCTTCTTGCACAATCCAACAGTATCTGCGAATGCTGTCAGTAGATGTGAACTTATCTGAAATCTACAGTTACAGCTGCATCTACATCTCAGGATGCCTTCTTTCAGGGCCATGTGACATGCTGTATCTTCCTCTTCGTTTCTGGTGGCTTCAGGTTGTTCTAAAAGACATGAACAGAATCAGTTCGCATTGCCCAATGCTGGGCCCTGCAGCAGCTCCCCGTTCCCACAAGGATAACACCGATGCCCCGTGGGGTGGGACTCGGGTGCGGCTGAGAAGCGCTCTCCTGGACGTGCAGTTCTGACAACAGCCCATCCTGGGTAGGATAGAGCAACGCGGGGTGCAGAGGTGGCAGGGGAGCCCACAGGCAGGGCCTAGACCTCGCCGCCTCAGCCCTGCTTCCTGGCTAGGGGCCATCTCCTCCCCAATCCACACTCAACTTCAGCAGCAACGAGGCATAACAGTATGAGATGTCTGTGTGTCCATCTCACCTGAGCAAGTCCAACTCCCCCAAGCAGAGAAAAGCTCTGCAGGAGCCCAGGGAGACGCCCTGCACCTCAGCATCTTCACAGTGGCGCTCTCTTGCTTGCTCTCACCCACAGCTTCCTCGGTGCCCCCTGCAGGAGCAGGGACGAACGCAGCAGCAGCAGCAGCAGC
>PVKN010014731.1:0-18945 GCA_004027915.1 Capromys pilorides
TTCTAAAAATCACCTTTGTTTATTAGAGTATTTGGCATGTCGTCCTACTTAGAAGGCACTAACAGATGTGTATGTACTTGAACATATTAATCCCACCTTGAGGGCATGATGGGCAAAGATAGTATAACCAGTTGTCATTTACTTGTTAGAAAACTATTTGCATCTCCATGGGGTCTGGCTTTTGCACCCACTCGTGCACTGAAACCATTCTCAGTAAAGCAGCAAGCACCCTCTCGTTACCAATTCCAACATATGTAATTTTGCCAACCTTGTGCTGGTTATTATTGTTCAGTTACCGAGAGTTTTGTCTGTTTGAACTAGTTTAAGCAGAAAGAAATTCTACGCCATAGTCACAGGCCTACAGAATCATAAGGAGGGTTAAAGAAACAAGATGTTAAACTCACAGAGATCGTTTTCCAAACTGTGCTTCAGAAATGATCTGCCACCACTTCTGTATGGAAATTTCTAAGTTCTAGGTCCACACAGTGCCTGATGACGGGGATGCTGCAAACAGAAAGTCACCTCTGTTGTCAGCAGCTCCAAAACCTGTATAAAATCTACATCCCACTCCAGAAATGAGCCATGATGTATCTGCCAAAGGCACCAGAGGAAACCTAAGCATCCCTTTAGGCCATCTCACAAGAATGTGCAGTAAAGTGTGGCATTGCTTAAATTCTGCTTCTCATTGTTATGGCCTAACTTAAATTGCAGCCAGGGCATGCACTGCAGTGGAATTCTGGGACACATAGCTTTATCTTTCCAGGCTCTATAGGTCAGAGTGACAGTCTACAAGAAGGGAGGATAGGTTAAAGTGCACCACCATGTTGCATGTTGGGTAGTCCTTGCCTTACTGAAGTTCTTGATTACTTTTGATGTCCTCACTACTTTCTCCTTCATAAAAGTCTTTTCTCTCAATTTCTATTACAATATTTGTTTTCTCCTGGTTCTTTTCTGAGCCATCTGCCTTTTTTCCAATTTCTTTCTGCGTTCAACTTTCGTTGTCTGCCCCGTGATGATAGCGTCCCCATGCATGCTGTTGGTATTCTTTTCTGTTCACATTGCATGGCTTACCTTATGCTGCCTTTACACTCTATACTTTTCCAAGTACTTTTGGGCATACTTTTCCAAGGTTGCAGCTACCTTCCATATGCTCAAGTTTCCTCCATTCGGCATCTCTGGTCCAGACCTCTCTTCTAAATTACAAACTTTTATTCTCAGCTATCAAGAAATTCCCATGAGATCCTAAAATAAGTTCAGTATTTTTAAATAGTCCTTTCTCCTCCACTCCTAAAACTATTCTTCCTTTACTTATATCTAGATGAATGTTGCCAAAACCAGCAGGTTTCTAACCTCACACACTCAGGCATTATTCTAGACATATCTTTCCCTTTAATCTACACTCAATTTTATTGATCCTGCTTCCTTAGCATTATTCTGTCACTCTCTTGTCTTCATCTTTCAGAAAAGCCTGTGAAAAAGAACTTATTATTTGTGAGTCATACCATCTCTAGACCTGCCATCCTATGGCAGGAAGACTCTTCAAACCTAGAAAACTCCCAGGAGAAAACAACACCATAGGCAGAGAACATAAAAGAAAGAAGTGATCAGTTGGACTTCATTAAAATTAAAGACTTCTCCTCTGCAAAAGACACTGTATAGGAAATGAAAAAGCCACAGACTGGGGAAAAATGTTTGCAAAAGACCAATCTGACAAATGATTTATTTATAATGTACAAATAATTCTTTACATTCAACAATAACAAATGATTTTGTGTGTGTGTGTGTGTGTGTGTGTGTGTGTGTGTGTGTGTAGCCAGCTCAACCTACCCTGGGGGTGGGGCTGGCATGACTTGTGTTGCCAGAGATTGAACTGTGTTCCCTGCACATTTGCCTAAGCTTGCCTAAGCAGGTGCTTTAGACTGCTGAACTATCTTGCCTGCCCACAAACAAATGACTTGATCAAAATGTATTAAAGATGTTAACAGATATCTCACCAAGGAAATACAAATGGCAAATAAACATATGCAAAGATATCCCATATCTTATGCCCTAGGGGAAACATGAATTCAAACAATGAGATAGCACTGTGCACCTATTAGAATGCCTCAGATCCACAACACCAATAGCATCAAATGCTGCTGAGGGAGTGGAGCCACGGGAACTCTCATTCATCACTGTGTGGCACACGAGATAGTACAGCATTTTTGAATGATAGCTGGCAGTATCTTGTGAAGCTAAGCCTTGGCTTACTGTGTGCTCCAGCAGTCACACTTCTGGATATTTACCCAAGGTACTGAAAACTGTTGGATAATCAGCGCTATACCTCTGAAATGGAATATTGTTTAATACTAAAGAGAAATTATCTATGAACTCATGAAAAGACAGGGAAGAAATTTAAACGTGTGTGACTGGAAGAAATAAGTCAATCTGAAAGGGCTGCATAATGTGTGGCTCTAGCTATGTGACATTTTGGGAGTGAAAATTATGAGAACAATAAAAAGATGAGTGGTTTCCTGGAGCAGGCAGGAAAAAGAGAAGAGAAGGCAGAGCTCTGAGGGTTCACAGGGCAGTGAAACCCACCTCAGTGGTACTGTAATGGTAGACACTTGTCATGATCTATTTGTCCAGATGCTCAGAATGCACAACCCCAAGAGAGAATGCTCACATAAACCGCTGAGTGATTTTGGAGCGTCAGAGCAGGTCCATCATCTGTAACAACTGCACTGCTTCACTGGGAATGTTGCTAATAGGGGGCAGTGCCACAGAGATAGAAATAAGGTTTATGGAGAATCTCTCTCCTCCTCGCTTTTCTTGTGAACCCGAAACTGCTCTGAAATGCAGGAATAGCCATAAGTATCATGATGGCACCACTGGATCATTAGTTGATGGCATCCTTTTCTCTTTAGTCAGTTTCTGGCCTTACCAAACTCTTGAAGCTCTCTGAAAATACAGTGCCTTTTCTGTGGCTTCATGTTGTTTCACTGTTGGTTTTCCTACTTAGAAGTCTCCTTCCTGTTACTCTTTCATCTTTCTCCACCAGAAAGACTCCACATTCCTATGCAAGTTTCAGATGAGGCGTCAACACCCCTATGAACTGTCTTCAACTCCCCAAGTGCGCCTACTCATCAGACTTGCCCTGGCGTGGTGATCACAGTGTAGTATAATTGTTCACAGCCTGTCTGCCCAAGAACAGAGCTGGACTTTTTCATCACCTGGAATTCAGTGGCATTAGGATACAGTAGGTGGCATTGGGATACAGTAAGTGCTCAGTAATAGTAATCAAATCGCTGCATTAATGATGTGTTGGTAGGAAAAGAAAAGCATACCAATTTTGCAGTTGATGAGGATCAGAATAATTTTTCGTGTACAGTCATGCCACCCACCGTTTAAAACTGGGCCAAAGCTCTGAGTCCTCCTTGAAGTTTCTCTTTACACTTACAGCAGTGACAGAGAAGCTTGTACCCAAACTGCAACCCAGAACTAACGTACTTATTACAAGATGCCAACACTGCCCCTATGTGCACTGCCATCCAGGGCTCAGCTGCTGGGGCGATGCTGGGCAACAGCTCAGTGCAGACAGAGAGGGTGCTGCATGTCTACTCTGGCACACACGCCATCAGTACCCACCGCTGACCTGCAGGCTCTGTGTGTGCTACTACTAGTAGCATCCTGATAGTGCTCAGACATTGTTGGGCATCATTCTTTAGTTTACTCTTAAGATTTGGTATTTTTTCCAACAAAACAGAAGTTTTCTCAAGGATGGGCACTCACTATTGAGTATTCACTGTAAGTCTACCACACTGGTTCGGAGCTCATGGGAACAGCATCTGCCCCTTGAGGCACCAGGTTCTAAGCCACCTTGAGAGGCCAGTGACAGTGCTGAAGATGTGAGCTTCCCAGCTACAAGAAAAAGATGAGTGTCTAGAGCCATATTTGAGCAGAGCATTTTCCACTGTCCACCACTAATAATCTTTATTATAGTACTGATATTCACATGACTTCTTCTGACATAACAGACCATTTAAAAATAAAGCAAAACCTTGAATAGGAGTGCCAAAGACAGCACTCCTGTCCTTTTCTGTTGCTTAGCTTTTCGTGCAGTCCCTGTCTGTCCATCACCATCTTTATCTCTTGTCTTTGGTTAAAAGGCCAATGGTTTAAATTAAGGTTTGTACCCTAATGCAGAGAATTCTTAGTGTGTCTAACCTGTTGGCTTCTGTGTTTGCATAGTCTTCATCTTTCCCAGGTAGCTCACTGGATTCTTCCACTCAGCTCCAGCAACTCCTGTTGTGTGTGTTGCTGAAACAGAAAGAGGTTTCTTCCAGGCACACTCAAAAGGGTCTTTGGTAGTGGTAGGATTTCTTATTCTAAAGGTCTGTCTGCGTGTCTTAGCTTCCCAGCTTTTCCCACCTTACACACGCCCCACCCCGACACACATGCCCGGCACAAGTTGGGACAATGTTTTGCTACAGAACTATGAACTTTGGTAGGGAGAAAATAGCATTCAGGTTGTTAAGTAGAAAAATGTCAACTACCGACCTTCACCTGCACTGTTACTTTCTGCGGTTACCAGCAAACGCCCTCCTCCACACCCAACAACAGTCCAGGTTTTCTGCTTACTTCCTCTTCACTTGTTATATGAGGGCTACCCCAGCCCAAAAGCTAGCTAGCACATGAACGGCTATTAGACCACGTATGTTGACATGAACAGGTAAGAAATCAATCACTCAAGAAACACTTTTAAATATGTGTTTTATGTGCATGCTATTTCTAGTAGGTATGACCTTAATATGTAAGGTGTTAACATTCAGGAGAACAGTACAGTGTTGAGAACCTACTGAATTCTGTCACTGCTCTACAGAATCTCGGAGGATGATGGAAATGGCTCCAAGATAAGTGACTGCATGAAGGTCATAGGAAAGGGCAAAATCCGGTGAATGCCAGCACTGCATGGAAGGCAACTCACTGCACCTATATGCGTGCCCACAGGGAGGAAGCCAAGTGGAGTGTGGGGTGGTCAGGCAGGGCTTTCCAGGTGCTCTGCAGTAGTAGGTAATTTGTTGTCACTCATCCCCATCAGTGAAGAAAGGGTCACAGAAAAGATGCTTTTATTTATTTGTTTATTTTTGTATTTTAGGGAAGGGTCTACAGACTGTTCAGGGTCTCACTACTAGATTGGACTCGTAGTGATCTGCCTGTTAACAGCCTCCCAAAAGCTGGGATTACAGGCTCGTGCTACCACAGCCAGCCTCCATTGCCATCTCAGCACCGCCCTCCCCCAGGGGTGAGGCTGGCATGGAAGGCCCCAGGGATTGAACCCCCGGTCCCTGCACCTGCTTTCAGGCACTTCAATCTGCTGAGCTATTTGGCCAGCCCTAAAAAATGCTTTTAAAAACAGGGTCCTTGCCACAGCCAAGATAGACCTCTGATGGTGAGATGACAAAATGGAATATGGTATCCTAAGTGGGAATAGAAAACATAAACTCTGAATAAACTATGGATTTCAGCTAAGAGCAATATATCCTATTGATTTATTAACTGTAAGGCAAGTTCTATAAATGTGAGATGGTAGTAGGAGGAAAACTGGCTACAGAGAGCTTTCTGTGTTATCCACTCAAATTTTCTGTAATCCTAAAGGTGTCCTAAAAACTAAACTCCCTCTGAAGAAGTAGAAGAGGAGGCGTGGATATAAGAAGGATGCAAGTTGACAGTGTCTATTTTTGAAAGAAGTGACTGTATTGTTAATGCCCTGTTTGGGGCACAATCATCAATTCCTATAGCGAGGCTGAGCTCTTGCTTGCTTTTCCATGGTTGAATTTTGGCAGGCGGCTGCAGCTTTGTGCACTGATTAGAATTTTTAGCTGCATTGACAGTAACTGGGATGTATAATGGATCTTCATCTCTAATTATTTTTCTCTCCACAGGTGTCTGGAAAGAGTCCAGATGGGAATGCACACAACCTCCGCTTTGAGGGGATGGAGAGACAGTACGCGTCCTTACCCAGGTAGAGCACTAGAGCATCCACAAATGAAGTCTTTAGAGATGTCTGCATGAAACAGAAATCTGGTTTTGAAATAGGGAACATGTTATAATTTTGCCTCACTGCCGTCTGCTGCAGCCCCTCTGCCATCTTCACAACTGTGCTAATAATTGAAACACTTGTGGGTTATTTTTTAAGGGGAGAAAATAGTATATCATCACAATTGAACATGTCAGCAAGAATATTGGATACCAAATGGAAATCCTAAGCCATTGCTATAAAAACGGTATTGAACATCTTGCATCAAGCTTAGAGACAATAAAATAGTAAATCCTCTGTCCTAGGAGTTACCCATGAGAGAGGGCAGGCCAGTCTTAACCTTGGTGCTTTGTGTGGGTGTGACAGAGTAAAACATATGAAGCTGGGAAGGTGTTTCTTTTTGCTTGCTTTAGAATCTGACCACCTCCTCCAGGCAATAAGTGAACAGCGCTGAGAGGCCCAGACAGCGGGAAAGGAACGAATGTGTGGGAAAAGTTCACTTGGCAACGCTGACCTAACATGATCCACTTATGCTGTAACTAGACACCCCTGAAAATGAGATGCAGTTCTCAAAGGTTGGCGCTTTTATCTGTGAAACGAAGAGTAATGTTAGTCCACTATCAGGAGTGCATGACAAAGATTCCAAGATGACTTACCATCCAGCTACCATGGGAACTAGAAGAGTTGAGAGGGTGAGAATTAGTGAGTTTGAAAGAGAAACAAAGAAAGGTTAATGCCAGCCACAAAACTGCAATGTTTCAAAATGTCACCTTGGGAAGGGGTGCTAGAAGGATCTCCAGGTAGACCTGCATTGTTACCAAAGCCGAGCTGCTAAAATGCTGCCTCAAGAGGGGGAGCTCCTGTTCTGAGCTGCCTGTTAGCTATACTTCTGCCGATGACTAGACAAAAGGAACCTCCTAAACGTTATGTCAGGCATGGCCTAGGTGACCATCTGCTCTTACAAAGAGTGTGTTGATTTTTAAGTGTCATAAAATCTCAAATCTGACAGAGAACCAATTGTTAACACTGATTAGGCAGGATACTCCAAACACAATCTTTTAAAAACCACTATACACTGTACTTTATTTTCCTGTATTCTTTTGGTTTTTTATGTCGTCTCATAGTGGATTTTTTTCTCATCCACAGTTTTTCTTCCATTTTTATTTTGCCTCTGTCCTTTTATTTTGCTTTCTTTTAAAAATAGAAGTCATTTCCAAGATTCATTGTAAATGTAAGTCTTCCGGCTTTCATTGTTGCAGTGTATGGAAAATATGGTTAGTACAGATGGAAAGTCATGGGTTCTTATGAGAAAGGGGAAAAGGAAAACAGTTGAATCCCTTTTTGGCCAACTTGTACTATGAGTACAGAGATGGATATTTTAAATTTAAATCAAAAGCACAGACATAGCACTTAAACTTTTGTAAATCTGACTCATTCATTTTGCATATATCTGGTGATCACCTACTATGTATCAAGGGTAGGAGAACAGAAATTGAAGACGTCATCCCAATCTATCCTCAGGACTGAACTCTTTAGGAAAGGAGGCAAATAATCAGCCTTTTATGACAGCACTTACAGTAGTAATTATTAATATGAAGTCCTCTGAATTTCCAAGTCCTACTTATTTTCACTAATTAGCCCTGAAATGCCCAATCATGGCTGACTCTAAACAACTATTTCAGGAGTAAACACTGCAGAAGGGGTTTTCTGACAAAGGCAGAATGTTAATGGCATTTGTGGCTCCGGAGCAGTCATCCTATACAGGAATTGACGAAATCCTGCCAGCCCCAAGAATGTAACTGTGGCTGAAAGGGAAGCATCTCCAGTGGAAAATAATTCCTAGTGACAAGTGCATTTGTCCACAGTCACAGTGGCAGCAGTGAGTAGTTTCATGTGCAAACAGACTGTTGCAGCTACCTGGCAACCGGAAACTGCCATGATGGAAAATAAATAGGGCTCAGATGAAGGCAGGGTGGTCCCTGGCATTCGTTCTTCAGCAGGGAAGTTCAAACTTCAATTTCTGTTGCACACTCTAAAGAGGAAACTCAAAGGCCCCTGGCAGGCTTTGTGTCCAGTTCCTGGGACACGGATCTGCCCCGAAGGGTGCAGGATGTGGATGTGAGACACGCAGCCACCTTCTGATAAGGTGTGCAGACTCAGCTCTGTCCTTCACATGGACCCTGGTCTCCCCCTCTCTGAGAGATTTTGTTGTCCTCTTTCTTGAAGCACACCAGCCCACTTCTGTCTCTGCCAAGCAGGAGGTGCGCACAGCTCCATAGGCTCCAGATCCTTCTTTGTTGCCGAGTAGGAAGCTTTGAAATATTTATGGAGTTAAATTTTTTATTAAAAATAGAAATAATTCTATCAGAAGTCAGTGGCCACCCTTATAAGGGACTTCGTGTGCTCTTTGGTTCCTGTGTTTATAGAGTGGTCACAAGAATTTTAAGAGAAGCTCAATAATACTGATTTATATGGCAAATTTGGAGAATTGCCCCACAGTGCCTAGGGGAGGGGAAGCCCCAGTCAAAGGGCATCCTCCCAAGCTTTCATGAAACTCTGTCATCTTTAAAGCAGGCCCAGACAGCTGCTGCCAAGCTAAATGACACCACACAAAATAGAGCCAAGAGAGAGTCCTGGCCAGGCAGGGAAAAGACAGTCCCTTGCACTCGGTAGTTAAAAGGTTGCCTGGGGCTAAGGGCTAAGCGATGTTAAACGTTATTGTTAAGCAATGTTAAATCTTCTGCCTCCAAAGAAAAATGACTTTATTTCTTTTCTCCTGAGGGTGCTGTTTTGGAAAGCAGAGTGTGGTTGTAATACAACCTCATTAGTGAGCATCAGGGCTTTGCTGCAGCAGAAGTCTTACCAGCCTGCGCAGTCCACTACTTTCTTTGGTAGCAAACAGAATCAAAGTTCCCTTCCTCTTGCCTGACAAATCATTACTGACCCCAGGTGAGTGGGGAAGCGGCTGTTTCCTACACGCCTATCCCACGTGCCTCTCAAAGTATGGATTTTGCAAATGGCTTCTTTTATATTCCATTCCCCCAGGCCCTTTTAATTCTCCTAGGCCCCATTTCGATTTTCCAGGCCTCCTCCTGGTCCACTCTGCAGCAAGGCCTAACCGTTCACCCACCTCTCTCTCCCCTGCCCTCCACCACTTCCACCTGGCCCATTCCTAGCCCCAGGGCTCCCGTTATTGCCTCCCTACAGATGGCTGGGGCTGCACTCAAAGTTGCACTTTCGGTTTGTAATCAAGCTTGGGGTCCTGAGAAGGCAGTAAGACAACAGCGTCTCATTGGTGGTCCTGTGTGCAGGGAGATTATAAAGGCCATTCATCGGTCCCACAACATAATTCACATTAGGCCATTCCAGCACTCCCCTGCTGCTAGCCAGCATTCCTGGGAGCCCTGTTCACAATTTCCCTGACCCTCCTCATTGGCCATTCTGACCCTTTTCCACTCTTGTGAAGTTCTGTGAAGATGACTAAGCTCCCCAAGCCCAGTCTCTGGAGATGACTTCATTTCCCTTCCTTTACAACCTGGAGGTTTTCGACCTTAGCACTGGCCTCTGCTCCCCGCAGCTCTGCCTGCAGTGACTTCACTAGTATACACTTCCCAGGGGACTGCAGGGAGAGCCATGCGTGTAGGCCCAGTTCCATCACTTACCACCTCCATGGCCTTTGCCAATGATCCAACTGCCCTGGGCTCTGCTTTCTAATCTGCAAACTGGGGCTGACATTAGAATGATGAAATGCATACAAAACTCTCAGTGAGGACCCCAACATTCTTAAGGGATTTTTATTTTTAGCTATGTTTACTTGGTGTGTAGAGGAAACATTCTCTTTTCTGTAGTGAGGCAAACTGCACACCTGAACTCATCCTCGCTGGCTTCTTGGGGCCCTGATACCCACAACTATGGCTTCCTGGCTGCATCTTGAAGCCCCCTGCCTCACCTTGTTCCCCCTGGCTGCTATTGTCAATCTGAGGTTCCTTCACCTTGTGGGAGAGGGGAGGGAGAACACACACATGAAGTGTGGGGCCACGCACTGAAGCCAGAAGACTGGCTGACTGTGGAGGATGACCTCTGCCCCAGGCCAGGTGCTGGAGCAGAAGAGTACAGAGCATGCTAATGTGATCTGCATAAGTAAGCTTTGCTAAGGGCGTGCGTGCTGCGGTGCTGACTTGGGCTTAGGCGAGGCCAGCGCCTCTGTCCAACAAGACCTAGGCGGAGGGCTAGGACCAGATCCAGAGTGTACGGCTGAGCAAATGCTCCAGCAGACATGGTGCCAGAGTACAGCTGTCACCAGTGGGAAGAGCCCCAGAGAGATGGTCTACATCCCCCTCCTGGCTCAGGACATGAAAATGCTGGACACACAGCTCCAAGCCATGCAACTGAACAGGTTGAGGTGCCTGGACTGACCCTCGGATTGACTCTCATACTCAGAAAAAGAAAAAAAAAAAAAAAAGATCTTTCCTGAACCATCCCATCTCCTTCAGTACCCATATTTCTTAGGAGAAGAGGCCTCGGAAATCTCTTGGCAATTTTCTAGTACCCCTAAAAGTATCCTAAATTAGAGTATACATCTTCATGGTCCTTTTCTTCTCCATTATATTATAAATGTCTTAAAATAAGGGGCTTTCTGTTATACTCATCACGCTGTATCTATTATGATAGCTTAACATAGGTTCCTAATACAGATATACAAATAAGTATAGATTTGCTTTTATGCAAGTAATTTTGGGGAAATAAACCCTCCTAAGCTTTCCTGACAGTTTGTTTTAGGGCACTGTTTTTCAGTGTACGTAATGACTTTTCCATGAGGATGTCTCTTTTCCTGGCATTAATTCCAGACCTCTAGACAGTTAACCCTTTCTGAGCACTTACTACGCACCAGGCACTGGCCTAAATACTTTGCATCTCCTGACTTCCTTAGTACCCATAGCAACTCTGTGGCTCAGTAGCAACCCTGCTAGAATTCTTATTTCATAAATGAGGATACAGACCTAAAGAGATTAAATAAAACTGATGAAGCTCAGCAGGTAGAAAGTGGCCAAGCTGAGGTCTTGAACTCAGGCAGTCTGGCTGTGAGTCTGTTTATTTAACCACTGCAACCAAGAGTCAGATGCATACTCTATAGCTCTCCTACTCCCTTACATTATTTGCTCAGCCATTTGTCTTCCTCATTAAACTGTAAGTGCCTTTGAGGACAGGGACCGTGTCTTATTCATCTTTGTATATGACACAGAACACTGCTAACATCCAGGTTAAATAATGACTTTCAGCCATCTCTATAATACTGTTATAAAATCAATTCTGTTTTCCTTCCCTCGAGCCTTGCATTTGAAATATGAATAGTTTAATGTGTAATTGCTAGATGAGCATTAAGCAATATACTATGCCTACCAAAAAGAGGCTCCTATTTTGTTAGAACACTCCTGAGAGTTGAAAAAGCAGTGTCTGCAAATTGGTACTTTGGTTCTTCAAGATGAAGAATAATATCTACCTGTAAGAAAAAGATCACAGTCAGTCTTCTGACAGAATAGTGCACAAACACTGCAGCAGAAAAAAAGAAGAATCTGTTTCCTGAGGTCTACGTAGGACACAGCCCCGCTCAGGACACAGTTGCCATCCAGGCTGGATGTTGCTCTAACCCTTATTATATAAGCTACTTGGGAGAAAGATGCATCTCTCTGAACATTTCAAGCTGCCTTCAACTGACTACGTAATGAGAAGCAACATACTACAGCTGATTTTGGATAGAAAGAACAACTTTAGAAGACACAAACAGCTTATGCTTGCTTCCTAGGAACCCGAAATAAATTCGCTTTCTATAAATGTGTTCCCAGTGTTTTTGTATCGGGTATGACTGTGTTCAGAAGAACACACCATAAGAGCATACTTCCGCTCTAACATTCCAGTTGGTCTGTTTTGTTGGTTTCAGCTTTCTTGCCTGCATATCCCTTTGCCCATCCTCAGGATTACGCCAATTGCAAAAGTGTCGCTAACTTTGAAACTTGCAACATGCCTACCCTCAACTGCATTCTATTATTTCCAAAAGTGTTGTTGTCTGGGCAGCCTCTGTGTTCTTTTCTGTCATTTCCTTTGCTGCTGAAAGACATTCTCTTTTTCCGATTTGTCTTATGTTCTCCAGTTAACTTCTGCCCTGCTCACTGCTATTGAACTTTCCTGTGCCAACTTTGAAGTGTCCTACAGCACTTGCTATGCAATGTTGACATTCAAATTCTGCAAAGATATACAGCAATGCCACAGTACTGGTCTTTGGCTGATCCTAGTGAAGATAATAAACCAATGAGTTCAATGAAATCTTGAGCAATGAGAACTGAATGTTCAGTCTAAGTGTGTGTCTGTAGTGGATGGGTTCAGCCATATGGGTCTGTAAGAGTTTAACTCTGTGTTGCCTGAGTTCTCTCTGCCACAAGCCAGTTGGTCACATAGATGTTTCCTAAGTATATATGGACTGTTGCTACCTTCAGAAGTGGATGCTGGGAAGACATTATACTAGAGTTGGAGGCCATTTCAGCTCCAAGAACTATTTCCTCACAAACCTCATAGAAGGCCTCTCACACTTCATCCAAATCCTAGTCGAGCTCTCTGACCTCTCTCCTGCAGTGCAACTTCTCTGATTGGCTTTCTGTGCTGTGAGGAACCTGAGCACCTGGGGTTGAGACCATGGCCCTGATTTTGCAAGAATGCTGAGATGAACCGAAGAAACTTACCTAGTTCAGATCTTCCATGGTCACATAGGAGAGGGTAGAGTACTGTCTCAGAATCAGTGAAGCACCTTTACCTACCAGGTTAAGCTTTCTTATCCTGTCCCCTCACGTTCCCTCTGTTGAAAATCTGTCTCTTGCTTCTGAGTCAGCTGGGTTGACTGGCCCTGGCACCTCGGCTTTAATGCTGAGGACAGAGTGATGAATTAGCAGCGATTTAATTCTTTGTGAAATAAAGATGTCTCCAATGTCAACTCAAACTTCCTGAAAATGCAAAAAGCTTTAGCATATAATATCACTTTAAGATGCCAAACAGCTGAGATCAAGGGGTTAATGCTACTGCCATATCATTTTTATGTCACTTAGTTCCTCAGATAAAAGTCCATTTTAATCAAACTTTTCATCATTTCCTCATAGCCAATATATCCTTGATGCCAGTTAGAATATTTGATATTAATTATTCAGTCGAAGGCCTCCATTATGAGTTTAGTTAGAATATTAGTGATTTAAAACATGTTAAGACCCATTACAGCATGATGTCCCCAAAGTAGTTTTTATGGAATCTTGATGCACGACATATATTAAATTCATAGATTTTTTTTTCTCTCCTCTTCCCTGGAAAACTCTGAACTGTCACATATTTGTTGGCTGAGACTCTTTCTGGAGGAAGAATATGAGCCTGCCATTTCAATAGAGCCAGATCCGACCCTACCTTGGCTTTGAATTGTGTTAGGCTTGGGAAGCCGATCACCATGTTTTCCCTCCTGCCACACAGTAAATGCATTCCAGCATTTACTTCCCACTTTGCCAGCCAGAAGAAAAGAAGGTTGTTTTGTGCCTAGGCATCTGCTTAATTCAGAGTGTTGCTCTCAATTCTTGTGTTCTTTGGTAGCTCTCGATGTTTTCCTATTTTATTGCCATCCTGCCATCTGCCTCCAAAGCTCACTGCCCTGGCTTAGAGTGCTGAGTTTCTTAAAGCTGCTACACTGTTTGACATGGTGTGTACACTCATCCTGCGCCACCTCCCTTGTCTTTTATACATGCCCAGCCCTTGGCACCTGCCCTTTACCTAAGCTCCTAGTGTCACTGTATGGTATCCTGCAGCCAGTTTGGAAATCCATTATAAAATCTGATTTGTATATTTGTGATGCCTGTGTTTTGCAGTTGCTTACAAGGACATCACAGTATTAATACATATTGGCTACAAAGTGATTGCCTTGTTAATGTAATCCCATGACATTATTTAATAGGATAATTAGCAATAAAATAACTAACAGGAAAAGTTAACAGTAAAATTATTTTACCTTTTTATATACCAAGATCTGCTTAAAATTATTTCAAAGATGTGATGTTTCTTCCTAGCCTAGTCATTTGTATCTTAAAGGAACATCAAGTGAAGACCAGTAAGAGCAAAGGAAGGGAGCCATGAGGCGCACTGAGCATAGCGTGGTACAGACTTTACCTGCTTGGTTTTTTTGAGCCTCATCATTGAGTAGGAAAGCAATCAGCATGATACTTTTGCAATTAAAAAAAAATTATTCTGCAAAGTGGCAAATCAGAATCAGAATTCAGTCCTAGATATCTGTTTTCTAAGACCTTTAAAATTTTATTTTGTACCACTAACACTGACAAGGAATGGTTACCCACTACCTTTTGTTCTGACTAGCCTGTGTTTATAGAATGAAAGCCATGTTAGGCCACATCAAAACGCATCCATGGACCTGGAGCATCGCTCAGTGGCAGATGGTTTGGCTGACGTTTTCAAAATCACAGAGTTTGATCCCTAGCACTGCCCCCCAGATACATGCATATTCATCATGAGCATCTTTAATTTTTATCTTAGGGAAAGGTCTACAGGGTACTTAGGGTCTCACTTCTAGATCCTACTCATAGTGATCCACCTGTTTACAGCCTTCCAAGAGCTGGGATTAAAGGCATGTGCCACCACGCCCAGTCTCAATTGCCATCTCAGTGCACCCCAGGGTAGTGCTGGCACAGCAGACCTGAGGATGGAACCCCAGCCCCTGTACCTGCTTGCAGGAGCTTTAATCCGCTGAGCTATTTGGCCGGCCCTATAGGCATCTTTTATTATTCAAAAAGAAAAGAAAATTTTCAAATCTTTAGGTAATGAAAAAGAAATCAAATACAAAACAATTAGTGTGGAATTCCTGGGAAAACACTTTTGAATTGCATTGTTTTTATTTATTTATTTTTATCTTTTATTTTTATTTTTTTGTGCAGGTTCTCACTACACAGCTTGAAACTCATAGTGATCATCCTGTTTTCAACCTCCCCAGTGCTAAGATTATAGATGTGCACTATCACACCCAAACTTGGTCACTGGCTCAGCATACCAGGAGGTGGGGCCAGCATGGAATTTGGTGCCAAAGATCGAACCCTGGCCTTTGCTCTTGCCTAGGCAGGTGCTTAGTCCACGGAGCTATCTCACTGGCTCTTGCATTGTTTTTATTATTATGTCACTATTAGGAACTTTCCCAAAGTAGGCAAGATGGCCCCATTTTCCTTACATGCTTACTTGATTCCAACTGGGAACAGATGTAGAGATGCGGTGGTGTGATTTAGCTTTGATATACAACCGCCATGCACCCCCATGCCTAACCAGGTCCCCAGACTCTAGACTGAACTGCTCTTCCACAGAAATATTTGTACTGTGCTGGGGAAAGGAGCCAATATTTGGGGAGGGTTTATCACATTCTGAGAACTCTGGTGGGTACTGTAAAGGCATCACGTCATATATTACTTGTGACAATCTTGAAGCTAATTATTATCTATTTTTTTGGATGAAGAAACCAAGACTCAGAGATATAACTTGGTGTGGTCAAGACTGTACACAGAATCAGTGGCAGATTTTAGATTTGGCCCAGTTCTTCTTGCTCTCTGACACCTCCAGAATTTCTGCTGCTCCAGGTGTCAAGTGCTAGGCTGGCTGCAGACAGGGAAGAAGGAAGTGTGTTCTGTCAGTCCCATACTGCGCCCTCGCTGTCTGATCCTGCCATAAACCACTGCAGTCTGTGACTTGTGGGCATTAAAAGGAACAACCTGCAGTAGGCATTCAAAACCATTGTCTTAGTTACTCTTCTCTCGTTGCTGGGACAAATACCCGACACTCAAAATGAGGGAAGGAAAGGTTTATTTAGCTCACAGTTCTGGCTCAAGGCAGAGTGGCACATAGCAGAAAATAACCTTTCATGGTGGCAGGCAAGAGCAAGGGCACAGGGAGAGGTAGCAGCAGCTCAAGCAGCTAACTTCTCTTCCTACCTTACATCAAAATGCTAATCACCTGCCCCAGGGGAGCAGCAGCATCCATGTCCACATAATCAATTACAAATTCCAGAAGCAGCCCCAAGACAGCATGAGGCTTTGGGAGGACACCTATACACAAACCATAACAAGAAAGAAAGAAAGAAAGAAAGAAAGAAAGAAAGAAAGAAAGAAAGAAAGAAAGAAAGAAAGAAAGAAAGAAAGAAAGAAAGAAAGAAAGAAAGAAGGAAGGAAGGAAGGAAGGAAGGAAGGAAGGAAGGAAGGAAGGAAGGAAAAACTGCCTCTGTGTTGTGTTAGAGGATTTAAAAAATATATACCATTTCCTTCCACTCCCACGATTTTCATGGCCAGGAAAGTGTTGCTGGTGCTTTTGTGGTACAGTTCTGGCAGATCCTTAGGGCACATGGCTGAGAAGCAAATGCCAGATAGTGGCAGAAAGGTTGTTTCAGCTGACTCTGCTGCTCCAAGTCCAGAGACGAGGCTTTGGCAGTCCATTACCGTGGCGCTGCCACATGAGCCCATCTGTGCCCTGGGTCTCATGTGACATAGGCCCCACAACCTTAGTCACCGTGCCAATGATACCTTGGTCCAGCTCGATTATTTCCAGCAAACGCAAACGTTTGTGGTGTAAATGTGAGGAGGGTTGGCATAAAAGCAGCAGCTTCCAGAATGTGCCCCTGCTCGTATTGCAAACCCTCGGTTATGCCTAGATAGATGTGGTTGGGGATGGTCCCAAAGGAGGGTTATCCCGCTTCACCATCAGCAAACTGACCCTTGTGGTTACACATGGAATGACATGTTAACAGGGCGGAAGGCTGGCACTTCTCATTGGCCAGTCCCCACCAGCAGTACGCTTGGAGGCATCATTAGTCCCCTTCAAATTTGGCCACTACTTGCAAGGGAAGACAGGGTGGTGACTGCTCAGATAAGGTTTCTGCCCTCTAATTGCTTACATTGTAACAGAGGCAAATGCAGACCCATTTCCAGAAATGATAGCGTCTGACAGCCTGGTTTTTACAAGTACTGGAAAGAACTGTAATTGTAGCAGGAGTTTAAAATGGAAAATAAGCATGTTGAGCTATTTTGGGAAGGAATTTGCCTCAGTGAAGTTCTTTTCCTGGAAACAATCATATACAATCAGGATGGAGTTTGAGTCAGGCTTCTTGGTCATTTTCCATTGATAGGTTGGTGCTTTTCACAATTTGTGCTCAATGGGTCGGACTGTATAACACCACTTTAAAATTTCTTCCAACATTAAAATCTGGTCTATATATAAGATGGGACTTCTAGCTGATGTATAACATCAGTGCTTTCCGGATGTGCTGCCTGTGCTGTGGCCAAGATAATGTGATGACTGCCTGCTGTGAGTTGGTTACAGACAAGCCAGTTGTGTTACCTCTATGTCAGCAGCTGGAATTCCTTGGTTTGTCCTTCTGGTCATTTCTTTCATTTCTAATTTTAAAAAGTCAGATGGAGTTATCTGTGCAACTCTATTAGTCTGAATACATGCACTAGGATCCTCCTTAGTCCATCACTCAGCAACTATTTGCTGGCCACCTACTAAGTTCAATGCATTCTACGTTCCCTGAGGTACCAGGATGAGCTTACAAAGACACAGCTCCTGTCTTCTAGAATCTATAGTCTTGGGGGCATGGATAGTAATGTTATGTCTCAGCTACTTTTCTCATTGCTGAGGCAAATACTCCAGGGGCAAATTTAAAGCAGGAAAGACTTATTTAGCTCACAGTTTGCACTTTTCAGTCCATAACTGACTTACTTCAAGGCAGGGTGGCTTGGAGAGGGGCACCACAGAGGAGACACCGTTCATAGTAAGCAGAAGGCAGAAAAAGCAGTAAGCATCAAGAAACAAGCAGCAACCACAGCAGCCCTATCTTGTCCCTAATATTCTATCCAGGTTACCCAACTGTCTTAGTTACTTTTACTCGTTGCTGGGACAAATACCTGACACTCAAAATGAAGGAAGGAAAGGTTATTTAGCTCACAGTTGCTGGAGGTTTCAGTCCATATTTGGCTGGCCCAAGGCTGAGTGGAACAGGACAGAGAGCATCCAGTGCATGGCGGCGGAACAGCAATAATCACAACAGAGGCAACCGACCAACCAGGGCGCAGAGAGCAACAGTGTGAGTCTGTCTCTCTGTCTCTCTTTATATTGCATTCAGACTCTCTCCCGCAGCCTATCCGCCTTAGGCCATACCCGTAATCTCAGAAGGACTCAGACCCATAGTCCCATCTATACTAAAACACATAATCCTAGTAGATCATGAATCAAGTCTCAAACTCAAGAAGTCCCCGCCCCATGATTACATGAGGCTCTAGGGGGACAACTAGACATAAACCATATCACCAACCTATGGTAACACTCAAACTCTGGGTTGGGCACCCTTAATCCTAATGTTGTACCATGAAGCAGTCTTAGCATCACAGCCTTAATCACAGCATCACACACTCTAGATCCAGCCACCTCTGAAAAGCTTCACCTATAACAACATGAGGCTTTAGGGGTTTATGTAGACACGAGCCATAACCTTATACAATCACAAATAAAACATATGTTGCAACTCTGCTACAGAAAAGGAAAGGTAACAGATTCATGTGAGGTTGGACCAAATCAAGGGAGAGAGTTATGAAGGAAGCTAGACTGAAAGAAAATGTTCCCAGGCAGAGCGAATACCTTGTGCAGAGATCTTATAGGTGGATGGATCTTGACAAACAGAGACCAAAAAGAAGCTGTGTACCTGGAACAGAGACTGCACGAGTTCAGCAGCAATGGTAAGAAGAAGTCAGGCCATGGGTAGTCAAGGGTGTTGGTATTTACTCAAAGACTAGTTAAAAGCATTTCAAAGACTTTAAGCAGGATGATGGCAGGCAGGCTTGTGTTTTACTATCTCTCTATAG
>PVKN010014732.1:0-18946 GCA_004027915.1 Capromys pilorides
TATTAATAAAATTCAATTGTGTCATACTGAGTATATTACATAAATCGGATCCTATGCAAGGAATTTGGTATTGTGCTAAAACAGGTTATGGGTCTCATAAAGGAAAAAAGAACTATTAGGTTAATACCAGTAAAATAAATATCGAAATGACAGGAGGAATCTCTTTGGAAGCCAGTGTTTTGGTGCCATGAGAGCCTATACAAAGGTTCCTTGACTTAGAATAGGGTTGCATCCTGACAAACACAGCGTAAATTGGAAACAGCATAGGTTAAAAATGTATTCACAACACTTAACCTACCCGCCACCGCAGCCTAGCCATGCTGAGCACCATAGCCCTGGCTGTTTCTCTTTGTGATCTTGTAGCTGACTGAGAGCTATGACTCACTGCTGCTCCCTAATATTTTAAAACAGTATTCACACCATATTGCTAGAACAGGAAAAGGTCAAAAACTGATGTGCAGCTTTTGCTGAATATGTATCACAGGTACACCACCATAAAGTCAAAAGTTTGAAGTCTTCCCTCCCACTCCTGAGCATTCTATTACCCTTTCCACTTAATACCTACCCCAGGCACTCAGAATGTTGATGAGATAGTGGGGACCACAATATTGCAGGTTAAGAGTTAAGTGTGGACTTGCCCCAGCCCCCTGACCCTCTCACTTTTAGATCATTAAGAAGGGTAATAGTGCAGAAGATTGTATATGGGATGGGACAGTAAAAGGAACTGCCAGGGTGGGGGGAGTTTTGTGTCCTGCCATAGTAAATTGGGGCTACTTTAAAGAAAATTGACTTAAGTGGGGGATCAGGAAATATTTCCCCAGAAAGTGGAGATGGAGTTAATACCTTAATGATGGCTGCATATCAAGTCAGAGAGAGGGACAGAAAGAACATTGTAAGCAGAGGAAATGGTAATGATAGGGAGGTTACTGTGTGCTGAAAAGAAATTTGAGGTGGCCAGAGCTGGTTAGATAGCTAGTGGATTAAGCAACTGCTTAGGCAAGCACAGGAACTAGGGTTTGATCCCAGTACTGCATGCCACTCTGGCCCTGCCCCTGGGTGTGCTGAGCCTGAGCCCAAGTCCAGGTGTGGTGGTGCATGCCTATAATCCCAGCACTGGGGAGGCTGAAAACAGGAGGAGTCCAAGCTGCATAATGAGACCCTATACCAAATACATTAAAAAAAGAAAAGCAATTTTATCGCAAAAGTTAACTAAGACTTGGAATGCAATGACAAGATGGTATAGAGAAAGGTCTGAGATGAATCTGTGAAGATAGTAGAGGTCAGCCCAGGTAGGGTCACCCAGATCTCTTCAGTGTTCTTGTGACAATATAGACAGAGCTGTAGTAGGGCAAGTGGAGTGATGTCACACGGATACGTTTGTCCCTTTTTCATGGAGGACCTCGCTGAGTACCTGAACCGTGAACAAATAACTCTGAGGCCTTTAGAAATGTTCCTGAAAACTCCAGATCAAAATCATCCAACCCAGAGTCTCTGTTCATTTTCTTATTTCAGGTCTTCTCAATTCAAGTAATTTTAGTAATTGATGAAGCTGATCAAACTACAAGAAAAATTAAAAATTAATAAATGTCACTTATTTTACCGAAAAACAATTTTGCAGATGGGAAATGAAATCTAAATAGGCCTGTCTTCTGAGCCTGCCTATGGAGACCCAGCTAGAGTCACCCAAACAAAAGGAATAGAACAGCTTCATGCAATAAATCACCTCCCTCCACACTGGCTTCCAGCAACAAGTGGTGTGATACTGTCCAGGCTACAGCCTCTCTCTGCAAGCCTCTGCTGGTTTTAACTGCGCGGAATCAGGGAATGGGCTGTGAACCAACCAGAAACCTAGGCCATTCTTTCATGATTTTTGTTGAGTGTTACCTACCCTGCAAGGACAATTGCAAAGTTTTTATATAATGATACAGACTTACAAGAAACACAGCTTCTCTGCATATTTTATTTCACCTCAGGTGAGAAGTCTGGTCTATCAAAAAGAAACTGTATCAGAGAATTAAAACATCCCTGAAGCCTAACTACCAGAACAATTGTCAGCCTTTTACTTCATTTACAGATTTAGGTAAAGAAAAACATCCTCAAATACAGATTGTTACCACAACCATCAGACTAGTAATGGCTAGTTCTTGGAAGTCATTAGATGACCATTCCAATGTCATTCTATCATTTTTTTTCCTTTGCCAAGTTCTAGAAGGAGGTAGAACATGAAAGAAGTTTGAAATATAAAATAGCACTTACTAATTAAACTTAATGTTTTATAGTCATTAATTTTATTTCTGTGAGTAGCCTGTTATTATCATGTAAAAATAAATATGACTAAGCATATATCCTGAGAAATTAAGAAACTCTATAGGGAAACTTTGCAATGATTTTCTTGTTCATTTTTTGGCCTTGTCATGCCAAGTGAAAATCTTGTGATGAAAATTTTTCCTTAACCTTTGGATCATTATGGTAGGTGTTAAGTTACAGAATCTCTTTCTTTAAATAAATGCTTTCTGAACCTGAGAGTCCCAGGAGGCATTTTTGTCCAAGTCTCCATTCTAACAATGAGTTTGAGGTGGATAGCAGGAAGCTGGGAGGACAGAGTCAGAAAGAAAACCCGCTCTATCCAACTCCAGGCTTTACTCCTAATGGTTTTATAGTGCAATCACACCTCAGTACTTATTCAAGAGTTCATTCCAGAACTCATAGCATGGGCTGAAACAAGAGCATAATAAGGTTGCCAGAAAATATAATATAATTAGAATCAATTCATAAATGTCCCCCAGAATTTACACATTTTCCTGGGCTAATATAAGCCTTTACTGGGTGAATAAGTGCCTTTCCAGCTTAGTGATATCATTCTTAACTTTTTCATAATCCACAATGAGATGTAAAATGTACAAAAGTCCAAGACAGGAAAGAAGATATGAGGCCTCTGCACTGTCCATGAGCTACTACTGTGAGGCAATGTCAAGTGTGAAAGTATATTCTCTAGCCAAAATGCTGTGGCATTGGGCTGCCTCCTGCTGCTTCCATCAAGGCCACTGTTAGAGGGAGAGTGTTTCCCAAGACAACTAGCATTTCTAGGCCAGAAATCAAGCTCTAAAACCCCATCAGACACCTAAGGTATAGAGTTACATTGCTTAAGACCAAGTAGAATTATAAAAACCAGAACAAGATGATGAAGCTGGTACCCTGACACCAAGCCTAATGAAGATTATTTTTAAGATTGTGTTGAAGGCAGTAAAGCTTGTATTTCTACAGCCAAATACCTCTGGGTGTATGCTATTGCTCTGTATACCTGAATCCAGGGGTAAGGTGTAGGAACACACCCACTAGAAGAAGGGCATTTTCTAAGTGATGATGAAAATGACCTGCAGGTAGATGACACGATGAAAGAACCCAAGTCCACATTCAGAGAAATACATCACAGCTGTCTGCAGCCCTGTCCTTGGGGCCCAGAGTCAACATGCCACCCCTATTTTGTCTTCCATCTTGTCTTCCAAGGTTACCTTAGATTGATTATGTAACTGGCAAAGTTCCCAGTTCCCAGAAGCCAGTGTCACTTCACATAGGGATCTGCAGTCCTCTGTCTTATATTCAGCCAAGTCACCAATGAGCCAGGGAGAAAAAAATATGGAACAGGAGCAAAAGCCCACCACTACCCATGCTCACAGCACCTCTGCTCGTATGTCTTGTATACACTATGAGGAAATACAAAGTTCAAATCTCTGAAGTAGTTTCCAGGAAAGTACAGCTGAGTGGGTGAAACACTGAATCGCTCAGCAACAGCCTTGGGTGCTCACAGAGAACAGAAGGAACTACTGCAGCCTGATGCTAGAAATGGTCTCCTGTGACCTGAAATGATCATGCTGCAGGAGGGTACTCTGGCACAATATCCACTGCTCCTGTTTGTTGTACAGACTTTGTTGAAGACCATAAATATTTATGTACAGAGTGTGGCTGGACGGTCATGTAGGGCCCACAAGAAGCTGCCTTTTCCATTGATCTCCTTTCCTCTCTGTCTGCAAGACACCACTCCTGACCTTAAGTGACAGTCGAGAAAGATCCTCAGAATAAAAATAACTCAAACACAGAGAGCCTTAATCTGCTCCTACTTTTTCCAAAGGCTTAAGCCCACCCACACCACATTCTAGAAAATTCTTCTCTGCTCCCATGCACCAGGTACTTCACATTCTCCTTTCCTTTCCTTCATGCCCAGTTGAACCCAAGGAGACACAGGGCTTTTTTTGTGGGACAGAGACAGACATGTAACAGTGAAACTCAGACATCAGCCTTGCAGGAAGAGTAGATGAATTCATTAAATATTATGGACTCTAAGATAGAAGCCTTGATTTGCAAGAGGCAGTGCTATTTCAAGCCTCAGTTTCAAGATGTAGCTTGTGGGTAATTGCCTGCTTCACCTGAAATAAACGCTCCCATACCTGGTAACCCATTATTGTAACCTGAAGGTCAAGTTCCCTGGGAGCAGGACTTGGGTGGGATTCTCTTACCAGCAGTCTCTGGAGGAGGCTCTCAGGAGCTGAATGAGGGGGGTCATGGCCAGAGGCTTGTTTCTGCCTAACCTAAGCAAAGCTCTGGAATAAGGGATTCGGGACAGAGTTGACACCAGTCTGTAACAGGGCCCCAGCAAACAACTGTGATTACCACCCACAGCGCAACAGGTGTGGGAGGCCACCTGGGCAGGACACCCAGCAGTCTGTGCCAAACGAGCCATAGGATACCAACTAAAAGCTTATGGAGCTAAGTGCTAGGATCCATAGAGTCCTAAAACAATGCCAGGCGGTCCAAAGCTCTGAGAACAAGCCTAGTTCCTTTCCCACTTTAGTCTCTCAACTGAAAAGAACCCACAGCCAAATATTAGCTTTGTCAGCCTAGAACATAATTAGGCAATCTGGTGAGACACTGAATTCACTTAACCCTGAGGCCTGCAGCTTCTTCGTGGAGGTAAGACTTTAAGGGGCCCCCACCAGGACTACAGGATCAGCCACAGGAGGCAAAGTCCAAGGAGCCTGGCTCACACAGGAGACGCAGACCCCGGCCCGGCGTCACCAAGACTTCTCTTCTTCCCTCCTCCCACTTAACTTGCACCTATTACATTATGTTTTGGTTCTCATTATGTATTATCCCTGCATGTGCAAATTCTGCATTGGCTTGGATTTCAAACTTTTGTAAGTGGGGCTAACTTCCTCATTGTACCTTGTTCTGTGTGGGTGTCTGATAAACACTCATTGATGGGCTTTCATTATTTGATTCTTAAAGGGCCAAAAATCTCCAGGCAGCAGGGGAGGAGAGGAGGAGTTTCTGCAGATACCTAGTGCTTGGAGTCCTTTCAACTCATAGATCTGGGGTATAGGATACACTGGCTTGTCTTTAGAGCAGGACTTTTTTGTGCCAATTGTTGTTAATGACATCTGTCATTTAAGTTTGGGGGCCGTGTTGCCGTTCCTGATAGCGAGTCATTCCTGGGTTCCTAGAGCTAAATAAAATTAAGGAATATTCTGTGAGGTACCCCTCAGGGGAGGTTCCTAATACATAAATGGTACAGTCTCTAGGCACAAGGAGTTCATTATCTAGTGGGAAAGAATAGGCATTTGTATGCAATCCTGACAAGGAAGCAGACCAAGAGGTCACTTCTGTACATGGTCACATGGTCCCAAGGTTATGTGTTGGGAAGGTAATAGGCAAGAAAGTAAGAGCTGGGCAGCTGGCCATTTCCCAGGTAGGTTTAGGTCGTCTACCCAGGAGAAATGCCTTTCAGGCAGCCAGAACAGATGAAAGCCTGTCTGTTCGTTTCCTGTGGAGGCCTTCAATCAGGTCATATGGTAAGGATTAATACTGTTTGTAGAGTGTCAGCAATGTGTCAGACATACGACACCCTCTCTGCCGGGGAGCACTGGGCAGAAAAACAACTCGCACGTAAAATGGATCAGCTGACAAGGTGTCTCAGTCTCAGAGGTGAGCAGTTTCAGTTTGGCGGGTCGGTTTTATTGCTTGCTTGATCCTTGAGTATATTTCTCCAAAACGTCACCTGGTATTTTGGCAAAGGAAATAGTGTGTCCTGTGTGTTTTGTGCGGGACGTTCATTCATTCATTCTGCAGCCATGCTTCTAGAATAGCTGTCCACTACGTGTCCCACCTTCGTTTGTGTTACAGTCTCTGTGGAGCAGAGCTGCTCTGAAGAGACACTGCTTTTCTACCTTCTGTCCTGTGCGTTAAGCTGGGGGATGGTCCCCAATGTGGGGATAATGGAGTGTTTATCTTCATTTTGACTCAAATGACATTCTTTTTTTCTTGCCTGGGGCATACCTAAAGCTAGATTTGATTCATGTGAGCAGGGATAAAAAGAAATGATAAACTACAAAGGTGATTTGTGTTCCCAGGCTCACAATTATGTGCTGCATTCTGATTTAGGGCACTGCACCCCACCCAGCTGCACACCCACTTTGAAAGGTATTCCCTGTGGGTTCTGACAAGTTGTCAAGTCACCCCAAACTTGCCAGTAAGAGAAGATGACTGGAAAAAGAAGAAAGTTAGCATTATAATGGTATTTATTCAAACACATAACATTACATACAAAGAGGATTTCTTCCGAGGAGAAATAGCAGTGCAGCCCAGGTGCTGTACAGACTAACCTATAGGCACACTTACTCTTTCATGCTTTGTTTTGTATGCAGTTTGAATGCAAATGAATAGTGCAGTAAACTTGAGGCAAAGTCTATTATGGCTAGCCTGCTTCTTCTCCCCTCCACCTTTCATTGATTAGTATATTTGCAGTCTGTCCCTCTTGGCAGCTTAGGCACATGTCATACCAGTCTGTGGCTCCATGAGTAACCAACCTAAATGATTTCTGGAGCACTAATGCTTGCGCCTTAGATCTGATACAAATGCCTTAATCTCAAATGGATTCTCCTCTCCTAAGAGTAAAGGGCAACAGCCCCCACAATTGACCAAATAAGAAGTGTGCTCCAAAAGCTCTACCAGGGTCTACGAGTGAAACAAGGTCTTGGATCACAAGTGTGCCCATATGTAACACCTGTTTCTTATTACTTAGCATAACATAGGCATTTGTGTTGATGGAATTCCAAAAACAGAAAGTAAAAAATGATTAGCCATCACTTGTTCCGGTAAGTCTGGTAAGGAGACCAACACACCTACTTCCTTCCCTCAGCTGCAGGTTCCTCTGGATCTGTGGTTTGGTCACAGAGAGGAGGTTGGGCCCTCAGCCTTTCTGATCTGAACCTGATTATTAAATCTTGGGTCTGGATGAAACTCGAGGGTTTAGAAAAGTGCCCGCAGTACATGGTTAAAATATGAATTTTCTATGAAACACAAGATCTAACTTGTATCATGTTGCAACTTTTTAGTTTTCGTTGAAAAATCCTAAAGGTCTTTGTAAAATCTGGGGACAAACTGATGTATCCCAGAGTTATCTTGTAGCTCAGACTCTCTGTGATGAATTGTGACACCAGCCATACTCCACAGACACAGGGACATGAGCTAGGTCACAAAGAAAAATAGCTATCATGAGAAGTGGGACTCACCACCCTCATTCCTGTTTGAGGAAGCCCAAACTCTAAATCAGCTCAGGAAAAAAGATCTACCCAGAGCAACCGAGAGATGGCAGGCTACAACACAGTCCTCTCCAGAGGCAGTTCTTCTCAAGCCTTCATCTATGACTGGATTTTATACTGAAAAATAAAATAATTGTAAACATTATACTTGTGAAAATGTCCAAATATCAGCAGGAAGTACAAAAAAAATCAGAAGTAACGCTGTGACAGCTTGCAGTCAGGCTAAACTGAGAGGTATTTTTAGCATCCTGGGAATTTTTTTTAAAGTAATGTACATGCTGTGATAGGTGTCACGAACAGATCTCAAAACTCAGCAGGCTTTGAATCCCTCAGAGCACAAAGCCACCTGCACAAAACATTGTTGTTGGCCAAGTTGCTTTTATCCTGCTTAAAGGATTTGCAGGCAAGCCAAGGGGTCATGTTCTTCTTCTCTAAACCTCACGTGCAAGCCAGAACTAGATGGTTGCTGTCTCCAGAAGAGCGATGCAGGAGTCACTGGGAAAGCACAGCTATTCATGGGATCCCAGGTAGCTTCACATATCGTGCCCGTGCCCGCGAGGACAATCACAGGTCTGTCTAAGCACACACAGGGATTGAAAGTACGAATTGTGAGGAGGCTAAAATCCCACACAGAGAGTGTGGCTGTGGGAAGGGAACTTTCCTAAACAGCATTTTGCATCCATCAGTTCTGACTGAAAAATATGCACCTGTGCTATTTTCATATCACAGTCGAAACTCTGAAACTAGGGGTGCTCAGGTTCACATTTCTGGTCCTTCCCACTGAACCCCTCCACTCTTGTTGTGCTGTGCTGGACTCTTCTCCTCTGCTTGCTTTGAGCACCTTTGATTCCTGCCTTCTCTCTAGATCTAGAACGAGGTCTCTCAGCACAGTCCACCTCCCCTCCCACAGCCCTACCCACTGCTCTGCTCATACACATGGGTCCTCTCCACTGCACTCCTCATTGGGTTGACCTCACCACAATCACTGACCACTTAGTTCATGAGGGCTCTCATTATTTAATGCATCTCATACACAGCCTGATTAGAAAATTTATATTTATCATCTTACTTTAGCCTCATAAGAACTCCCAAAGGCATGTTATATCCCCACTTTAATCTTTTTTTCTTTGTTGGTACAGGGTCTCACTATGCAGCTCAGACTTATAGTGAGCCTCCTGCTCCAGCACTGGGATCATAGGCATGCACCAACACAGCCGGTTTTGTGGCTGGCACAGCCTGCCTCAGGTTCCAGGGCTAGCACTGCATACAGTTCTAGAGATCAAGCCCAGGTCCTTGCACTTGCCAAGCAAGAGCTTTGACTGCCAAGCTATCTCTCCAGCCCAATCCCCACTTTATAGTTCAAGGCTCAAGAGGACAGGGGACTTCCTGAAGTTCCAGCACTGAGATGTAGGACTGGTTCTGAACTCATTTTGAACTTCCCTTTGTGTAGGTTTCCTTTGTATAGTTTCAGAGCATATTAATGTGTACAGGTATACTCCTTTAGAGTACTTATCCAGTGTCCCAGTTCAAGATCAATCTATTATATATTTTGTCTAATTGAAAAATGCACAAAAGCTAGCTGTCAACAGTTCAGTCATTGGACAATACATTTTCCCTGCCACCTTTGTCATGTGAGGCAAAAATGGCAATAGTACTAAATCTGTGACTCCTGCCCTTCAAGCCCCATGGTGTTGAGTGCAGACAGAGACCACAAGAAGGGCTGGATGGCATTTTGTGGCAGAGGCTAGCAGGCTATTTCTATGAAGGGCCAGAGAGTTTAGTATTTAGCGTTAGCTCAGTCATAACTATTCAGCTCTGTTGCAGCGGGCAAACAACCGTAGACAGCATACAAAAATAGGTGATCTTCCTGTGTCTCACAGACTTTATGTGTGGATGCTGAAGATGAACTTTCGGATACTTAACATGTGTCATAAAATATTATTCTTCTGGTTTCATCCTCAACCACTTACAAATACAAAATCCACACTCAGTTTACAGACCTTACAAAATAAGATGACATATAAGATTGGAACCTCAGACAACTGGCATACAATGGAATCATAGAAAACTTGAGACCTAGCCCAGCTGGGTCTCTTCTTGATAATGTTGGCTGTACTTTAAGATAACATTGCTTAGACAATGTTGTTAGTTTGCACATGCTTTGTCTCAAACTGTTGGTCTTCCTATCTTGGTGTATTATTTAGTGTACAGGAGGAAGTGAATCGCCATTGTCAAAATTAGCTGAGAGTTAACATTTGCTATAGCATTTTATGGTCTGTTCTATTGTTTTCTACAAGATAATATCAAGTGAGTTAAAGGGCAGCAACTTACATGTAATCATTCCCCACCACAGTGCTTCTTTTTTCCACCCCAATCCCCAACTCCCTGAAGGTGCATTTATGAAATACCATAAAAAGTGTAAATAGCACTCTCACTAATTGCCTTCATATAAATCCTTGAAGTCTGGAAATAATGGCTTCAAAATGCTGATTTCCCTACCTTCCCCAAAATAAATAGTCCCACTTTGTTTCTTATTCAAAACTGAAGAGTGGTATTCAGTTTCATCTCCCTTATTTCTTAGTAATAATCACCATTCAATAGGAGTAATTTGATTAACCAGCTTCCTTTTAAGGGATTTCTCAGTGTAACGGGGTGATTAGTTGTACACAGAGGTAAGGAGACCATAGTTTCAATATTGATCTTTTTTCTAAATGTTAAATCAACTGTGCATTTATTGTTGCCACAACACTCCTTACAGCTTATGTAGGTATTCCTCTCAGAAGCCAGATGGAGGTAGTGTAAGCAAAAGGAAGAATTTGTGATAAGCCAGCAAGGTAGCCCAGGAGTACAAGAGCCAGTGCTGGGAGAAGGCCAGGCTTCTGCAGACCTCTAACCAGGACTTCTAAAGACTTCAGCATCCAAGTAGGACTGCCTTTAGCCATGTCTCTATGTCCAGCTCTCTCCATACCTGTAGAAATGGAAAGCAGGCAATGTGACATCAGTGATTACATCACCACTTTGCCTGAAGCAGGTCCCCACCAAGTGACCTATTGACTGTAACCCTCAGCTCCAAATGTGCATTTTTAAGAGAGAGTGACATTGACCTGCTTTGGTCAGTTCACTCCATGACAATGGAAACAAAGAAGGCAGAAGAATTTCTGAGGTTACTTTACTTTCAACGTTCTCTACACATTTTTAAATTTTTTGTATATGCCAAGATCGGCTCCCTGGAGTGTTTACTCAGCACTCACTGCCTGACCCGTACCTTTATTCACTTAGCTTTCTGGCTCCCCGGAGAGCTCTCACAATGCAGGCATATCCGTAAAGAGCCACTCTTCTGCAGGACAACTCTTAAGAAAAGACGTAAATGTCATTTTGTTTTCACTTTCATGAGTCATAGTCCATATTGTCAGCAGAGAGAACAAGTGCAAAATGTCTGGAAAATTGCTACAGTAGGAATGACTTACTGAATACGAGGCAAATTTAAATGGGAAATTCTCCCTCTCCCTCTCTCTCTCACTTTCTCTCTGTCTCTATCTCTGTCTCTGTCTCTGTCTCTCTCTCTCTCTCTCTCTCTCTCTCTCTCTCTCATGATATTTGCTCATAATTTTAATCTATAAAAGGCACTCATAGTTAACTTAGATTCCAATTACAGATTCTAACACAATCTTTCCTTCAGTATATAATGGAAAGTTTTGATTTTGATTTTGAAATATCAACTTACTTTTCTTTTAAATCCTACAAGAAGTTGAAAGGCTTTAAAGGAAACATAGTCCTACTTTTCAAAAAGAACATAATGTGTTGCTTTCAAAACTATGATAAGCAAACTTTAACTTGTAAATAATAACATTGGTCACTATGTAGTTAGCACCTAGCATGAGCCCTATACTGCTATACATTATTTCTAACACTCAGAACTGCCACAGCCCCACCACAGTTGTTGACAAGAGGTTAAGAGAAGTGAATTGAATTTCCTAAATCCACACCCATGCGAGAGAATACAATCCAGGGATCAAGAGGCTACTTCCTGCTTCTTCCCACAAGTGGGAAATTCCAGATTTTGTTTTTCTTCCTAGAAAAAAACATTACATGATAACTTTTAAATATTTTTAAATTTTTCTATGTGTTCTGACTGTTAGATATTATTAATTTATATATGTGTATCTATATGTGTGTATATATACAAATACATATGCATACATATAAAATCTTTCTACCCATTCACTGTCTTTTATAGTAATCATCCATTTACTGATTCTATAACAAGCAGTTTATCAGATATGAGCAGGGATGGATGGGTGAAACCAGCAAATAATCACAAGTGCTCAGGGAATTACACAGACAGGATATGGATCAGGTGTGTGCTATCCTAAGCAAAAGAGGCTCCAGCATCATCTTTCTAGGGTTAACCAGATGACCATGGAAGGTGAGGCAGGATTTTTTAAGGCCAGAAGAGTTGCAAATGCATAGTGTAGCAGACAGGAACCCAATCATTTGCACCAAAATGTCACAAGCTTAATAGCATATCAGAATTGCTGAAGGATTCTGTTTTTAATAGCAATTATTATACACCACCCCCTCCCAAGAAATTCTGATTCCACAGATCTGGGGTACAAGTACATACATTTCTAACAGTGCTGGACAAGCTCTACCGGAACCAGCCCTCTAGCTCTCTGTGCTAGCTGTACTCTCCAGGTTTGATCACCTAGGTATTTGTAGCCATGTGTCCTCTCAGAAACCAACTTTGCATTGCTTATGTTTGCTAAGTCACTGTGTATCTGTCAAGTTTTATTTTTTCAATCTAAAAATTCCCCAGGCAAAGCTGCCATAATTCATCAAACTGAAAGCCAAGCTCCCAGATGAACTGGTTTCTCTAGACACAGAGCACTGGGCTGACCCAGAATGAATGGTTTCAGTTCTGAAGTGCCTAGGGAAGAGGAGTCCAGGAGCAAGAAAAGCCAGAGAATGGAGAGATAGACCTTTCTCATCCTCCAACCCCTTTCAAGAAGTACTGGGTAGCCCAAAACAAAACTAGAGCCTCTATACTCAACACAGCATTGTGTCTGAGCACTGCTCAAATGAAAGTCCGCTCTCCCCAGGAAGAACACCAACTGTCAATCGCCAGAATTGTATCTGTTTCTGAGAACCATGGAAATATAATGAACAACTTCAAGCATCTTGCTGCTGCAAAGTCTTCAGTTATTACAGTGAGGTTAGAGGAAGAGACAACCACAATCTTGGCTGCTGGGAGAGAAAGTATAGTGTGAAATAGTCACCAATAATGACAGCAAACATACACTAAATCAAGTAGCATAGTGCTGAAACACAGGGAGTTAGGGCTTGTTGTTAAAGGTACCACTCACTGCCATAATGAGAGGAAATGGGGAGGGAAGACAAAGAGAAAGAAATGGAAAAGGAATAAAACAAGATGGCAAACCCAACGGTACTCCATCCACAGACACACTTAGGTTATCATTCAGATAATCATATAGTACAACACCCTGTCCTCAACTGAATTTTCACCTACATCCTAAATGAGTCAAAAAATAATCCTCATCTCCAAGTTTTACCTTAATTTTCCCAGACCTCTTTTCCAAGCCATTGACTTAGAACTCACAGCCAACCATCTGTTTCCTGTGCCCTCTCAATAACTATTTAAAGTAAATCATTTGAGCTCAACTTTCATCTATGGAAGAAAGCCTGGTTATCAAAGCCCCCATTTCTGAGAATATAGTCTTTTCATGATTGTTTCCCTGCAAGACAGAAGCTTGAACCATTAGCAGAGTCCTATATCTGTATACACACCAAATGACTCAGAAACATAGAGTTCTGGAAAGCTGTGGGTGGAGAACAACTCATGGCCTTCAATGTCTTGCTTTACCAATGAGACACTGAGACCACTGTCCATGGTCCCCATATCATAGGCTAACAAGCATCAAGCTGCTCAGCCTGCACAAGATTATATTTTGTTTTGATTTATTTGGTTTTGAGTTAAGTGTTTCCCTGGTGATACTAGTAACAATAACAAAATTAATTAATGCTTATTGCATCTTCACTCTGTCCCAAACACAATTCAAAAGCAGTTGGCCCCCCATATCCTTGGGTTCCATACCCACAACCAAATATGGATCAAAATATTTCATGATTGTGTCTGTACTAAACATGTATAGGCTTTTTTCTTGTCATTCTTCCCTACACAGGATAACAATTATTTACATAGAATTTACATGTGTTAGGTATTATAAATAATCTAGAGATAATTTGTAGTATATGCAAGGATATATAAAGATATATTTTATATGAATGTGATCTAACAATATAATGTAGACTTAAATTTTAAATAATCTATTATAGGAAAAGAAACATTGCCATTTATTCTCCTCAAAATACTCCCCTCACTTTAAGCACACTTATCCCACCATTCTTACCATTTTCTAAGCAGTTCCGAAGGTTGTTTTCTGTGACTCTCTGAGTTGCATTATCTTGGCTGCCCCAGTGTCTCCACAGTCTGAGATAGTCAACTGTGGTGTCAATTTGAATAGGAAATACCCAGCTGATTGGTTTGGCATAATCCTGGGTGGTCTGAATGGGGCTGGGGGTGCCATATTACTATTTATATCAAGACGTCCTCCTAAAGTTTCCTGTGCTCATAGGTGGGGCTTTTAGGCAGTGATTGGATTATCATGGTTCAGCTAACTTGCTCTTCAGTGGTAGAATAACATCAGAAGAAATCGGTCACGATGGCCTAGGCTTCTCGCTTCCATACTCCTTTCTAGGCCTGTCTGCTTCCTGCATGCCGTACCATGAGCAGGCCTCATCTCCCACGCTACTCTGCCATGGTGGGAGCTGACCATGAGCCAAAAGTTCTACCAACTGAACCAAAATAAACCTCTCCTCCTTTAAATTATAGACACCAAATATTGTCTCAGCAATGAAAAAAGTAACTTAGACATGGTCAAAATTTTGCCTGTGGGAAAGCTCCAGAAGTTTTATGGTGCCAGATCCATGGAAATAAGGTAAATAAAGGCATACCAACATGTTTTCCTGAGCCTGATTCTCTCTTTTGTTTCATTTTATTTTATTGGTACATTTTATATATACATAGTGATCACATCCATCACTGGGAATTTGTACGTGTACATGGTACATGGTGTCTCTTTTTTGCCAGTTCCCCTCCCCTTCCTTTCAGCCTCTCTTCCCTCTTTATTTACAAAAGTTTTCTTTCCATTTTTTTCTCCTTTTTTTCTATCACATCTTTTGTTGCCTCCACTTGTTCTCTTTTTCATTTGAGCATTTTCTTCTCATTTTCCAATATTTAGTATATATTATGATCCTTATACTTTCGGTGTTCTTTTTTAAAACAGGGGCCATGTAATATTTACAAATGAATGTCTAGTTTCTTTCATTTAACAGTTTGGTCTCAAGTTGCATCCATTTACCTAGAAAAATCTCAAGCTTATCTTTCTTTATTGTAGAGTAGTATTCCATTATATGAAAAAAAAACCTACACTTTCATTATCCATTCACTGGTTGGTGGATATTTGAACTATTTCCAAAACTTAGCCATTATGTATTATACTGCTACAAACCATATATTGCTGTGATATGATGCTTCAGATTCTATCAGGAAGATCCATAGGAGGAAAAACTGAGCTGAATAAGACCTATAATCTTTTTGAGAAATTTTCATACTGATTTTCACAGGTGTACCACTTGCACTCCCACCGGCAGAGGAAAAGGATTTCTTTTTCCTACCATTTGATATTGATTTTTTGATAACAGCCTTTATTTATAGATTAAGATGGCATCTCAACATTGTTTTAGTTTACATCTCTTGAATAACCAATGAAGTTGGACGTTTTTTTCTATATTTATTTGCCAGTTCTACTACTTTACCTGAGAAGTATGTATTCACTGCAGATGCCTGTGTTTGGAATGGGTCTTTAAATTTGTAAGGGATGGGTTTGAGGGTTATTTTGCTTTGTTAATTCCTTATGTATTCTGTCTATAGTTCCCTGTCTGAGGAACAGCTGGAAAAAATATTTCTTCTTGCACTGTCTTTTCACTCTATTGGTGGTTTCTCTTACTATGCAAAAGCTTTTGAACTAGATAATATCCTGGTATCCCAGTTGTTAATTCTTTATACTAGTTCCTGTGCAATCAGGTTTTTGTTCATAAAATTTTGCCCACACCAATATCTCCAAAAGTTATGCCTTGCAGGGACCAGGCTTTGATCCTTGGCATGCCATGCAGGCCCCACCTCCAGGGGGTGCTGAAATGCAACTGAGACTGGGCATGGCGGTGCATGCCCGTAATCCTAGTGCTCCAGAGGATGAAAACAGGAGAGTCACTATGAGTCTGATCTGTGTAGTGAGACCCTGTAGACCCTGCTAAATGCATTTTTTAAAAAAAAAGTGCCATGACTATTTTCTCTTCCAGTAGGTGGAGTGTTTCTGTCTTATTATTTAGATCTTTGACATATGTCAATTTTAGTTTAGTGCATGGTAAAAATTACAGGTCAGTTTTTATCTTCAACACGTAGAAAGCCAGTTTTCCCAGCACTATTTATTAAAAAGGTTTTCTTCCTTCCAATGATGGTGCTTAGCTCCATTATCAAAGATAAGGTGGGTGTGTACGTGTGGAGCTGTTTCTGCATCTTCTAATCTATTCCACTGATCCTTGGGTCTATTTTTTGCTAATATCTTGTTGTTTTATCACAACAGCTTGGTAGTATAATTTGAAGTGAGGGTTTTCATGCTGCCTAATTTGTTGCTCAGAGGTTTTTTTGCTATTTTATGTCTCTTCTGGTTGTAAATGACTTTTAGGGTTATTTCTTCTAATTCTGTGAGATACTCTGTTGGAATTTTGTTTGGGAATACACTAAATCTGTATAACAATTTTGGAAGTGCAGACATTGCCACTGTATTAGTTCTTCCTATCCAACATAAAAGGATGTTTTTACATTTTCTTGTATCTTCTTTGGTCTCCTTTTACCAGAGTACTACAGTTTTCAGTGTAGAGGTCTTTGGCTTCGTTCATCAGATTGATACCCAGATATTGCTTCCTTTTTCTTTTCTTTTTTGGATGATATTGTAAAAGGTATTATTTCCCTAATTGCTCTCTCTGTGAGTTTGTTATTTGCACACAGAATGGCAACTAATTTCTGACTATTGACTTTGTATCCAGCTAGACTACTGATTTGGGTTATTAAATCCAAAAGTTTTTGGATATTCTATGTGGAGTATCGGAGTATCGTGTCATCCACAATTATCAAGTGATGATAATTTAACTCTTCCTTTCTTATCTTTATTCCTTTTATATCTCTTCTCTAATTGCTCTGGTTAATGTTCCCGGAAATAAACAGAATAAGAGTGACAATGGACATCCTTGTCATATTCCTAATTTTAGAGTGAAAACTTTCCGTTTTTGTCCACTTAATATGATGTTGGTTGCTTTAATAGGTTGATTTATCATAGATGGCTTTTATCAGATTGAAGTAAAGACCATCTATTGCAACTTTCTCTAGAGCTTTTTCTCATGGATGGGTGTTGGACTTTGTCAAATGCTCTTTCTGAATATATTGAGATGGTAATGTGGTTTTTGTACTTGACTATGTTGGGTATGCTGTATTACATTTATTGATTTACATATGTTCAACAATTCTTGCATTCCTGTGTTGAACCCCACTTGGTTATAGTGTACAATCTTCTTAATGATTTGGTGTATTCTGTCTGCCCATACCTTATTGAAGATTTTTGCATCTATATTATTAGTGATATTGGCCTGTAGTTCCATTTTCGGATTGGATTCTTCCCCGGTTTGAGTACCAAGGTACTTCTTACTCCCAGGAATCAATCAGTATTGTTTCCCTTCACACTTCATTAAAGAATTTGAGAATTAGCAGCATTAGGTCTCCTCTAAATTTGTTGTAGAATTCAGGAGAAAATGGATCAGGTCCTGGGCTTCTCTTTGTTTTTAGGTTTTCAATTACATCTTCATTTTTACTGTCTAATATTGGGCAATTCAGAATTTCTATATCAGGGCCAACAAGATGGTTCAGCGGTCTGAAGCACCTGCTTAGGAAAGCTTAGGCAACTGCAGGGACCGCAGTTCGATCCCTGGCACCACATGCTGTGCCAGCCCCAACACCAGTGCAGGCTGAGCCAACCATAATACAATAACAAACCAAAAAAAAAAACAGAATTTCTATATCTTCTTGATTCAGCTTTGGCAATTTACATATGCCTAGGAATCTGTCCATTGCTTCTGTATTTTCTATCTCATTAGAATACAGGTTCTTGAAGTGGATATTAATGATCTTCTAGATTTCTGCAGAATCTGTTTTGCTTTTACCCTTTTCATATATATATATATATATATATATGTATATATATATATATACATACATATATATGGAAGGGTCTACAGGGTGTTCAGGGTCTCACCACTAGATCAGACTTATAGTGATCTGCCTATTTACAGCCTCCCAAGAGCTGGGATTACAGGTGCACACCACCACACCCAGTCTCAATTGCACTCTCAGCACACCCTGGGGGTGGGGCTAGCATGGCAGGCCCCAACATTTTTTATTTCTAATGAAACGGATTTGAGGCTTTTTTTTTTTTTTTTTTTGCCTTTTTTGCAAAAGTTGGCTAAGAGTTTACTAATTTTATCTACTCTTTCAAAGAGCTACCTTTTCAATCCATTGGTTGTTTATATTATTTTATTAGTCTCAAATGCATCAACTCCTGCTGAGATCTTCATAATTTCTTCCCTCATACAAGCTTTGTGTTTGACTTGCTTGTCATTTTCTAGAAGCTTGAGGTTCCATATTAGGTTATTTGTTTGAGAACACTCTGTTTTTCTAATATGGAAATTCAGTACTATAAGTGTCCCTTGTAGGACTGCTTTGATTGTGACCCATAAATTCTGGTATGTTGTATTAGCATTGTAGTTTAATTGTTCAAACTGTATAATTTTGTTAATTTCTTCTGTGACCCTTTGATTATTGAGAAGGGTGTCGCTTAATTTCCACATGCTCATGAAGTTGTAGTTTCTTTTGCCATTGATTTCCAATTTAATTGCACTATGGTCTGATAATAGGCATGGAGTGATTTCCAATACCTTTGCATTTACTTAAGCATTTCGATAGCTGGTACATGGTCTCTTTTGGAGAACATATCATGTGAAACTGAGAAGAATGTGTATTTTGCTGTTGTATTTTGAAATCCTGTAGACATCTGCTAAGTCCATTTCTTTAAAAGTTTGGTTCAGTTCTGATATTTCATTTTTTATTTTTTTGTCTAGTTGATATATCTATTTGTGAGAATAGAATATAATGGGGGGTTCTC
>PVKN010014733.1:0-18942 GCA_004027915.1 Capromys pilorides
TAATTATTGTAACTGTCCTGCCAACCTGTTTTGAAACTGTCTCATTGCTATTTCTTTCTCATTAAATTTAATAAAAAGTTAAAAAAATAAAAATAAAAAAACAAATTTATCTTTCTTTAAAGCAGAGTGGTACTCCATTGTGAATAAATACCTTATTTTCTTTATCCATTCATGTCTTTGCATGCATAATCCACTTACACATTTTAGCTATTATGAATTTCACAACTGCGTATGCACATACATATATAGGTATGTAATATACTGTCTTTGACTCTTTCTGGAAGATATCTAGAAGGGAAATATCTAGGCCAAACGGAGTTGTTATTTTAAACTTTGAGGAAGCCTGATACTGCTTCCCATAGTGGCTGCACTGTTTACATTCCCACCAGCAATGTAGAAGTGTCCCTTTTTCCTTGCAGCCTTGCCAGAATTCGATAGTACTTGATCTCTGGATGGTGAGAACAGCATGGTACTTACCCAGGAACAGACATGGGAGCCAGTGGAGTTAAACAGAGGACGCAGAAATGGTTCCAGACACATTCGGTCACCTGATCTCTGACAAAGGGGCAAACACATGTGCTAGAAGAGAGACAGCCCCTTTAGCAGATGGCACTGGGCAAACTGACCGCCCACAGGCACAAGCCTGACTCTGCACCCATTTTCTGTCACCACATATTAAACTAAAATCAAAATGGTTCAAAGATTTAAATATTAGAACAGAAACATTTAACCTCCTGGGAGATAAAGCAGATGAAACTCTTCAAGTCATAAATATGTGTTAGGACTTTCTAAATGGAACTCCAAGTACAAAAGAAATAACGTTAAGAATCAACACAGAGGAGTATATCAAATCAAACAGCTTCCCTGCAGCAAAAGAAGCAACTGACAGGGAGCACAGGCAGATTACAGAGTGGGGAAAAACATTTTCCAACTATTCCTCAGAATATTAATAGCTAGAATATACAGAGAATTGTTTTAAATTTAATTTAATTTAATTTTAATTTTGGATTTGGTACAGGGTCTCACTACACAGCTTAGACTCATAGCGATCCTCTTCTTTTCAGCCTCCCCCAGTGCTGGGATTATAAGCATGTGTGACCATGCCATCTTGGTGGCTGGCTCAGCGTTCTTGGGGGTAGGGCTGGCCTGGCATGTGGTGCTAGGGATTGAACCCTAGTTCCTGAACTTGCCTAAGCAGGTGCTCAGTCCATGGAGCTGCCTCACCAGCCCAATACAAAGAAGTTTTCAAAATTAGATTTCCCAGAATAAAAGAGTCCATTTAAAAAATGAGAAATTCAAATGGATATGGCTCAGAAAAGTTACAGATGGCTGGTAAATATATGAAAAGATATTTATCATCAGAGAAGTGCAAATTAAAACAACATTGAGATTCTATCTTGCTCCAGAAATCTGGATTTGATGTCTTTTAAAACCAACTTTCTGGGGTGGGGAGACAGCTCGGTGGTCTGAGCGCCTGCCTGGCAAGAGCAAAGACCCAGGTTGATCCCCAGTATTGTATGCAGTGCCTGCCCAGAACCCTGGGCCACCATGCCTGCCACCAAGACTGAGAGTGGTGGCCACACCTGTAATCCCAGTGCTGGGACCCTCATAGAGGATCACTACGAGTCTAAGCTGCATAGTGAGACCCTGTACCGAATAAATAAATAAAAGATTTTTAAGAATTTACAATCAACTTTTCAAATGGTCAGTCCTTTTCTTAAAATTTGTTGACAGGGTAGTGGATGTCCTGGGGACTGAAGTTGGGACCATACACTCTATCACTGACTATGCACTCAGTGGAATAATTAACTTTATAGAGTCTTATAAATAAATGAGTGGAAAATGGAAATGTAAAAATGAAAGGGAGGTGGAGGAAGGGGGAAAGAAGGAAACTAACACGTGTTATATGTGTGAGTACCAGTCCCTGCAGTGAATGTAATCATTAGGTACTGCAATAGAACCTAATAGGGTTGAACAGTTGCAACCACTAGAGGGCACCAATTCACCTTTAATCACTCCAAATCTGCCTACCTCTTTAAGCCTCAGCCCTGGGTCACTCAGCTAACACACCTATGGGTATACTATCTTTTATCTTCTCTCAAAGTGAGCCTTGCAATTAGGAGAAGACTTTAAATTAGCTGCAAATATTGTATTCTTGAGCCAACAAGATGTTAAGGGCTGAGTCATACTGTCCTACTGTAAAGAAAAGAAGCCAAAGATTACTATATTAATAAACATATCAGAACCAAAAATATCACAGAATTTTAAAACCTTTGTCCACTATTATACCCACCTGCAAACATCTAATGTCAGTGCACAACCATAACATAACCCCAATAAGCCAACAGTGATGAGCCAGCGTATAGCAATGGTATCCAGTAAATAGAGGACCATGAACCTGTGCAACAGAACCATTAGGGGGCTTTTCTTTTTCGATAGATAGATAGATAGATAGATAGATAGATAGATAGATAGATAGATAGATAGATAGATAGATAGATAGATGATAGATAGATAGATAATAAATAGGCTCTTGATTCTTTTTAATAATCCTAGGCCTGGAAGGGGACCCAAGAATGTATCCAAAGAGTTCAGAAGCCATTGCTATGTAGCTAGAGTATCAGAAATGTAAAAAGTGAGAGAGAATTAAGCTGAAATATCTGATGACTGAATTTCTTGCACCTTTGAGGGATTTTAGAAGAACAAATAGATGTGGTTGTGCCCACCTATAATCCCGGCCCAGTGCAAGGCTGAGGTACAAAGATTGCTAGTTCAAACACAACCTCAGCAACATAGCAACTTATCAAAAAATAAAGTAAATTAAATTTTAAAAAATTAAAAGGGCTGGGGCTGTAATTCAGTACAAAGTCCCTGTATTCAAACCCCCAAACCAAAAACTGAACAAACCTACAAGATCACTGGTCCATTGAAAATGTGGTCCCTGTTTTGCAAAGCAGGGATTATATCCCTGAAATTAAGTGGCCTTGAATCCCTCAAGATCCAACTTTCTTATTTGTAAAACAAGCACAATACCCACCCCTTTGCTGGAGAGAGAACACGTGCACTGCCTCAGTGCTCACAGGCGTGCAGTGCCAGGAAAGGAAGAGAAGCTGTGTGCGCCAACCAGTGTCACCGTCAGCTGTGGGAAACTGCGCGAGGCCACGCCACCACTGTCCTGCGAGGCAACTGAGCTGGGGGTGTCCCACATCTGGTTGTAGGAGCCCTCCTTAGCCCTTCCTGTGATTTCAGTTAGCTTTGGCCAAATGAAAGGAAAACTTCAAGAAATAAATAATTCGTAAGCTTTAAACTACGTGCTGTTTTAGGCAGCCTGGTGAGATCTTGCCACCCTGCCCCATCCCCCTCCATGCCACCCAAGATGGGCTGTGACTCACCCTTTGTCCAGAATATCCATGCTCTATACTGTACCCACCTGTTAGTCACATAGAAGTCATATCAATCCTCAGACCAATGTATGTGCACTCGAATAATCCATATTTTACTTACTATTTTCTACAAAGCTCAAGTATAGTAATGGTGGTGATTTTATTATAATGCATTGCTGTAATTATCCTATTTTATTACTAACTATCCATGCTTAACACCAGCCACTGAGGCCTTGGTCTGTGTCCGCACAGCTGAGGGGAACAGCTGTACATGACACACCTGATTATCCCCAGCTGGCAGTGGCCGTGAGGACAATCTTCTCTAGCACCAGTCTGAATTCATCACCTAAGAGGCACTCCCCCTTGCCAGGTCCAGATCAAGGAAAAAGTACCTGAGCTTCTGTATTTCTAGCACTCTTCAAAAACTTGTAGAGCTGATAATGTTCAATGTCCATATTCATGCCCCTGGAAGTTTGCAGTTTCCCAAATCCCTCCACTATCCCCTTCCTAAAGTCATTTTCTCTTGCTCCTAGAAGTGTTAGGAGCCTGATAAGCAATCCTCTTTCCTCCCTCCCCTCCTCTTCCTTCCCATCAGCCTCTCTGATTAATGTGCTTCACCCACTTCCGGCCCTTGAGTGTCCTGCACTCTCTGCCCTCCTCCTTTAAGCCCTTCCCAAGGATCTTTCTACCTCATTGCCTCTCCTGACCTGCATGCTCATTTGTCTCTTTTATCCCTAACCTTAAATTTCATGCCTCACTTATCTCCTGAGCATAGAAATCCATGTGAACTTTAAACCAGTATGGCCAAAATGAAATGAATCATCTGGTGTATATTCTCTACCCACCTACAATCCCCCAGTGACCTCTCTTCCTCTATTTTCCAACCTCAGTTAGTAGTTGCTATGAAGTAGATTCCAGGACCATAAATTCAGCCATTACCTTCCCTGTCCTCTTTCTGCTGTGGTTCCCTATGCCCTAATGATTTTATCTGTAAAACATACCCAACCTATCCCTAACCCTCACTCAGAATTTCATCATCTTTACCTTAGCCACTCTGCCATAGAGAAGCCAAACTTCTTAGAGCCAAGTCCACCCACCAGTACCATGACCTGGCCCTTCACTCATTGTCCACCATGCTCTGCTTCATCGTTCATGATTTCGTCAGACCACTGTACTGTGGTTTCCCGAGATCAGAAAGTCATTTCATTCCCTGGAGCCCTCCTTTGTGCTAATCCCTTTGCTGGAATAACCCTTCCTGCCTGTCTTTGCTTGGCTACCCCATACCTGCTGTAGTAGATTGAATGGCTCCCACTCTCCCTTAAAGATTGGCTTATCTGGAACCTGGCTTGGGATCTTATTTGGAATGGTCTTTGAAACTGTAAGTAAGTTAAAAAGCTTGAGATAAAATCATACTGGGTTATCTAGGCAGATTCTAAATCTAGTGAGAGGGGCCAGGGAGATAGCTCAGTGGAATAAGTGCTTGCTTGGCAAGCACAAGGTCCTGAGTTCAATCCCTGGTAACATAAAATAAAATAAATCCAGTGAGAAGTGTCCTCATGGGAGGAGGAGAGGTGAGCTGAGTGCCCCGTGAAGACAGAGGGAAGAATGGGATGATGCAGCCACACCAAGGGAAACTTGGAGCCACCAGAAGCTGAAAGAGAAAAGGAAAGAAATCTCCCCGTGAGCCCTGAAAGTGATAGCACCGATACCTTGATTTTGGACTTGGTGGCCTCCAAAGCTGTAAGAATGAATTTCCATTGCTCTAAGTTTCCAAGTTGTCAGTCATCTGCTCTGTACCATAGAAAAGGAATACCCTCACTCTTCAGGACTGGATTTATGCAGCCTTTATTACAAGAAGTCCTCCCTCATCCCTCCCACCAGCCTCCACCTCCCACCAACTTCTCTCCATTCCTTTCTGAGTTCTGTGCCACTCTCTTCGCTGCTAAAAAGGCAGCGTCTAGGCTCTGTTTCTACTGTACTATGAGTATGAGGCTCTAGCACAATCCCAGAATCCAGCAGATGCTCAGCCAGATCACTGCACGCAAACCTCAGCCTCTGAGCAGTGCTGGGGTCCGGACCTTCACAGACATGACCGCATAGAATTAGCACAGCAAGTCCACGAGGCCAGTGCTATCATAGCTGCTTCACAGATGCAAACACTGATGCTCAGCAACTCACCCAAGCACGGCTCCTCGTGGAGCAGAGTCAGAGCGTGTGTCCAGATCTCTTTGAATCACAGGCCCAACAAACATGAGCAGGGCTTGTTCAGAAGTCCAATGGGCAACAAGAGGAGTGGCATTGTGTGTGTGTGTGTGTGTGTGTGTGTGTGTGTGTGTGTGTGCATGTATGTGTGTGTAAATAGTAACAAGGGTTAAAGGTTAATAAACGAGAACATGTAACTCAGCTCAGGTGAACCATTCTGAGACACTGAGACTGAGTGCCTAAACTGCAACCCAGAACCCACTTACTTATCACAAAGTGCTGACACTGCAATTAAATCTGAATACTGTAGTTACAGTTAAAACAAAACAAAACACATACATCAACATCCTTTGTCTTAAAAGAAAATGATGCAAACAACTTTTTATTGGAAAGTAAAAGTCGCACTTGGCGTGCTTTTGTGTGCTGCTCTCTGTCGCTCCACTGTAGGGCAAAGCTGGGTGCCTTGGCTCACTTCATCACCACTGCTCTCAGTGCAGCATAGTAGTTTACAGTATCCTCAATTCTGAGGTCTGTGACAAGGGTCGTGCATGCAGGCAGGATGAGACATTAGAAGCATAAAGGCAAAGAGTGAGGAGAAGGATAGCACTGCTTGAGTTCTGAAACACGTTTTTGTTTCCTCTACCTCCTCCATTACACCTGCCCACATTTCTGCCACCATCCAGTGGTCTTGCCTAGAGGATCTTGGGCACACACTGCCTTAGCCTCCAGTATGGGACTTTACCAAGTGCGGGAGGCTGAATGAGGACCTCAAAAGACGTCCAGGTCGTGACTTTTAGAACACGTGGATCACGCCTTATATGGCAGAAAAGGACTTTTGCTGGTTGATCCAGTTTAGGATTTTGAGGCCAGACTATCTAGGAGAGAGCCCTAGGACAACTATAAGCAGTGTTATAGGAAAAGCGGCACTGGGAAGTGTGACACACGCAGAAGAGGAGAATGTAGTGGAGGCAGAGAGTGGTGTGGCATGGCGTAAACCAAGACATAGCCACCATAGCCACGATGCAGAAGGGACAAGAAACGAATTTTCCAGGCACTCAAGATGAGTACGGCCCTGCTGACACCATGGCTTCAGCACAAGATTACTGACTACAGCCTTGGGCCACCCAAAGTTTGTATTCTCTCTGTCTCTCTGTCTCTCCCTGTCTCTGTCTGTCTTTGTTTCTGTCTCTCTTTCTCTCTCCATCTCTCTATCTCTGTCTCTGTCTCTGTCTCTGTCTCTCCCTGTCTCTCTCTCTCTTGCTCACTTTCTCTCTCTCTGTCTCTCTCTGTCTCTCTTTCTCTCTCTCTCTCTCTTTCTCTCTCTCTCTCTCTCCCTTCACCCCTTCATTCCATAGAATGTTGAGTATCTTCTACTTTCTTTTTTAAAAACAATCTTTTATTTATTTGGTACAGGAGCTCACTACACAGCTCAGAATTATAGTCATCTTCCTGTCTCTGCCTCCCCAGCACTGGGATTATAGGCATGCACCACCATACCTGGTTTCCAGGCAGCATGGAGCAGGGAAGGCAAGGAATGTGGTTTTGGAATGCAGTACCAGGGATTGAACCTGGGTCCTTGTGCTTGCTAGGCATGTGCTTAGACCACCAAGCTATCTCCCCAGCCCAAGTATCTTCCACTTTCAATTCCTCAAGATGCACACAAAATAAATCATTACATACAGAAATCTACTATATGGGACTAGAATGGGCACTGTTGATTGGTGTCCAGAATTGGCCAATGTGCCTAAAATTGAGACCCAGGTCATGCTTCCATCACTGCAGACATTTACAGTGGTGACTGTAAATGATAACTTTCAATGTTAGAATGAATGATTAAGGAATAACACAGAATCTAGATCATGTGCCAAAATACCAATGCTATGCACGATTCAAATTCTAGGCTCCAAAAACATAAACTGCCGAAAGAAATTGGATATAAGACCACAGGGCTGATGGAATGAGTGGATTAAGCACCTATTCTCTTAAAAAGGGCTACTTTGAAGACAGCCTCATTGGTGACCTGCGTGAGTACTAAATAACATGAATTTTTTTTAATGGTATCACTTTACCTTTGGTATTTCCCATGTTTCCAGGCTTATGTTTTAAACAGTATTGCGACTTTGGAACCTTATGTACACTTGTGTTTCTCCACAGTTTACTATTATACATCACAATCCAAGCAATGCGAGAGTCTATTGCAGCAAATAACAGAAGTCATGGGAGAGATAATCAGGAATATTTTATGGCGATGGAAGTTCAGATGCGATTTTACGAACATATCCCATGAATCAACTTGTGCTGTGAGCCTTCCGTGCTGCATCACAAATGGGCTTCCAAGAGCAGTACCCTAAAGACAGTACCTTGCCCTGTTTAGCAATTATTTCAAGTAGAAAGTCAGTCCTCACTTTGTCAACGTTTGACACCAGAACAGAGTCCTACACAGGAGTGGCATCAGAACAGTACACGTACTCTTGGGTAGATATGCTCCAGTGCATCCAGCTCCCTGGCAGTCCCAGTGCTAAAGTGGTCAGAAGAGGACTGAAGATGGTATGTAAGTGTTGTTTTAATTTGCATTTCATGGATGGCTAGTGAAGTGGAATATTTCTTCATATATTTGTAAGCTTGTTGAATTTCTTTCTCTGAGAAGTGTGTGTTCATCTCAGATGCCCATTTCTGGATTGGATCTTTGAATTTTGGGACCCTAATGGTTTTTAGTTCTTTATAAATTCTAGATAGAAGACCTTTGTCTGAATATTTATTAGTTAAAATCTTTTCAAAATTTGTGGGTTGTCTTTTCACTCTGTTGGTAATTTCTTTTGATGTGAAAAAACTTGCCAGCTGGAAGAGGTCCCATTTGTTGATTCTTTCAAGTGTTACATGTGCATTTTGATTTTTGTCCATGAGCTTTTTGCCTACCCTGATGTCTTCAAGGTTTTCTCCCTCTTTCTCTTCCAGCAGATTTAATGTTTCTCTTTGGATATTTAGATCTTTAATCCATTTAGGCTTTAGTTTAGTGTATGGTGATAGACTTGGGTCAAGGTTTAGTTTTTGACATGTAGAGAGCCAGTTTTTCCAGCACTATTTGTTAAAGAGGCTATCTTTCTTCCAGTAAGCATGTTTGGCCCCTTTGTGGAAGATAAGTTGGCTGAGTGTGTTTGTATTTGCTTCTGCATCTTCTAATCTATTCCATTGATTTTTGAAGGAGCACAAGTTCCATTGTGCATCCCAGGGATGTTGGCTGAAAATTCCCTTGAATCATCTTGAAACCAACCCCTCGACTCCCATGAAAAATTGTCATCTACAGGAGGTTGGGGAGATAGCTCAGAAGAATAAGTGCTTGCCTGGCAAAAGCAAGGACCTGAGTTCAATCCCTAGTTCTGAAAAAAAAAAAAAAAGAAAGAAAGAAAGAAAAGAAAAGAAAAAGAAAAATTGTGATCTGCAAAACCAGTCCCTGGTGCCCAGAAAAGGTTGAGAACTAGTACTTTAAATCATCACTGGGTTATCTATAATACCTAACACCATATAGATACCTAATATATATAAACAGTTGCTATACTGGATTGTTTCAAGAATAATAACCTAAAAGTTCTGTGCTTTCAGTACAGATGCAGTCCACTGCTGCCCTCCCCCCAGTATTCTTAATGTACAATTGATTAAGTCTGCAGAAGCAGAGCCCTCAGATAAGGATTGATCCCATATTTGCAGCGAGATGGTTGTATGTAGTTAACTGATGAATCCATTTCTTCACCTGGTTACCACTGTAAAATATATATATATATATATATATATATATATATATATATATATATTAGTACAGGTTTGCAGTATATACCTTTATCGTGGGGAGTCGGAACTGTACACATTTTAAGTCTTTTTACTTCCCCTTCCCCTCTTTGCTCCCTTCACCTCTTGGTCTCCCTCTCGTTTGCAGAAGATCTATCTCCCTGCTGCCTACTACCTCTTATGCATCATTCTAGTCACTATGCTATGCCATGATAGATCTCTTTAGCTCTTCGCTCCCGTCCCGCTGCAAATGTGTGTCATTTGACCAACATCTCCCCACCCTAGCTTTCCTTTAATTTTGATATTTATACTTGAGTACTTGAGAACAGCCATGAGGTTGAGGAGCTTCTGTGCCAAGAGCCTTCTTTACACACACACACACACACACACACACACACCACACTAACACAACTGCCCAATGAGCATAAAATGATTTCTCTGTGAGGGGACCACAAAGACCCCAACTCTCAGGAAGAACGATGGTGACTTTTTGAAGGATGGTAATATTTTCTCCCTCTCCTTCTTCTTCCTCTTTCTGTGAGGAAAAAATATGAAACTCATGTAAAAGTGAAAACACCACAACGCTCTGCTATAGCATAGGAAAACCACTGCTAAAGAGATTCTCTGGCAAAATAAAACAAACCACTTGCCTGTTTCCTTATCTCGCCCTACTGACCGTCTTGTGACAAGGTAGATGCAATTGTTATCTCCACTTTACAGAGGAGGAAACTGAGGCACAACCGAGACTCATTAACTTGTCTCAAGTCTGGCTCAGTCCGTGAGAGGAGAATCTGGAATTTGAACCTACTCTTCCCCCTCAGCCGTCTCTGGCAGAATGAGAGAATAGCACTCTGCTCTCATTTTGGGTGAAATCCAAGATAAAGGCGAGGAAGACTTGTTCCTTTTCCTGAACATGAATAAAGAGAGCAAGAGAGCTTTATGTGAGGCACCCCACTTTTGGGCAGAGTGATTCAGACTTTCAGGCAAAGAAGGCAGAAACTCAAACCTAAAAAGGTGGTCGCTTGCCCTCACGTTGATGGGGCAGCCGCGAGCATGCGCACCTGTGCCTCCCCCCCTCCGCCCCCCAGTTCTGCTCCAGCCCCACCCCAACCCCAAGGCAAGTATAACTGCATATCAGGACTTTTAGCCCTGGGCAACCCTTGGGCCCAGCTCCCCAGCAACGCCAGGGAAATGAAACCGTTCGCAGGGAATGAAACTTGGCCTGCGGAAGGTGCTGCAGCTGGTGGTTAACACCAGCAGTAAGAGGATCAACTCCAAGTCCGCTGGCTTAAAAAGGGGAGTGCGGGTGAGAAGTGTGTGCGCTCCTTTTACCCATTCACGTTAGTTAATTTGGATGATAAGGGTTTGTGTTTAATCCCTTTGTGCCGAGTGAATACACTGAAATGGACACCCCCTGAGAAGGCACCCCCGGCAGGCAGAGCAACCCGTAGGAGGGTGCGGGTCGTGTCCAATCTGGCGTGAAGCAGAAAAGAAACTAAAAGCAAGACAGAGAGGGACACCCTAGGGTGCTTAGTGCAGACCCGTGCCTACCCTTAACGGGCTGCGGCAGGTGGGCTGCTGGCTTCCCGAGGCCGCGCACCCCAGGCCTGGCTCTGCGCCCTAGGGCTGGAGCAGTGCTCTGCCCTACCCAGTTCTGCCCAAGGACCAACACTCCCCAGAGGGAGAGCCGGGCTCCGCCATTGTCTTTCAGGGTAGGCAGAGCTGAAGCCTGGTGGAGGGCCCAGAAGGAGAGGCCATCCGAGAGACGTCTTTGAGATTCCCAGATGGAATCGATTAGGGGAAGGTGACAACTTGGTGGCTGAGGAGTCGGTCATAAAACAAAAGTTAATTTTATTGTTTCCATCTGCAAGAAAGCTCACCTATCACCCAAAGGCCGCGAGCTCGAAACCCCCGGAGTGAGGGTTTCAAGGCCGCAAATGTGGGTGAGGTGGTTCGTGGGGAGGAGGCCTCTGGCCGGGGCCCGGGCAGCCCGCGGAGGCGCAGCCGGACAGGAGCGTTCCCAGGCGCCTCCACCCCCTCCTTCTCTCTGGGCCAGTCCGGCCAATTTCCCCCCTTATTTCTTTTCGTGCCTTCCCTCCCTCCTCCTCCCCCCATATTTTCGCTTTCAAAAACCATAAAAAAGAGATCAACTCCCCTAACTTCACGGGGCCCTTTTCAGTGACAAATATTGATGCCCAAAGTGTCTGCGCTCTCCCGCCCCCAAATCTTAAGAATAAGGCGCCCGCGAAAGGGGGACATAAAAAGTTAACAATGCTGTGAAAATATGTTTGCAGAAAATAGACAATCGTTGGATTAAACGTATTCAAGTATGAAATAATGCCTTTTTGTGTCAAAACTTGGGCTATGGGCGGGTACAAAAGTTCCCTGTGGCAGCTACTTGCTCCCTTTGTGAGCTGTGCGCTTTGGCGTCTCCACTTGGGCGCATTACTCAGAGCCCTCTAAGCGCGATTGTTTCTCCCTTTCTAATGACATTTACCGGATCAAAACATGCTGTTAATTCGATCAGAAGGCTTCACCCTCCCTGACAAAGCCACAATAATTTCTCCTGAAGTTTGTTAAATTGACCAAAATTAGGCAAATGAATAGGGGTCTGTAGGCGCCCTCTCACGCAGGTGACGTCGCATAATGCTCGCCTGGCCAGCTGCACTCCCCCTTTTCTTCTCTGTCCACTCTTCTCCGTGTTGCCCCCCAGTCCTCCCAGCACCCCCTCACACTCCCACTCTTACACACGCCCGCTCGTCTCTCCTCCCCACCCACCCTGGCATTATTAAAATTTAGCCCAATGAAACTATTCATACTTTTCAATGGATATTTTCGTATAGGATAATAGGCTACAAATTGAACCTCTTCCCCCCGCAAGACAGAGCCAGAGGGGGGAAGAAAAGAAAGCCAGCGACGCGGGGGGGTGGGGGGCGTCGCGTGCCAAAGACCCGCGGGAGGGGCGAGGCGAGGCGGGAGCCTCGTGTGCCGGGCGCAGCCCCACACCTGCCGGGATGTCCGGACAAATAAAGCGGTGTAAACAAAAAGGGGGGAGACGGACGTGTCACCAAGTCGTGTGAGAAAAGCCTGGGAACAAACGGGGCGCCTCCGTCTCCAAGAGCTCTCCCTTGAACCCGGCGGAACAGCCTATTAAAGGCTTACTTAATTACTTTAATGACTCTGGACAGGCTTTAAAACGCACTCGGCGCTGGGACGGCGGGCTTGCTGGGATTTGTAAACAGGCGATCGTGTGAGTCTCAGCGGTGCGACTAAAGGAGGCGACAGTGTTTTGTGAAGGTCCTCGCCCCCCGGTGCCCGCGGCCGCTGCGCCCCTGCGCTCCGCGCCCGCGACGGCTGCAGGCGCTCGCGGGCCCGCGGCTCCAGTTTACCGCCTCTTTCTCCCGGCCGGGCCGCAGCCAGGCTAATGTTATTCCTGGCCGATCACGTGTCCCTTGAAGGGCCACGTGGATTAACAAAACTGATCTGCCCCCAGCTCGCCCCCCTTAGCTATTTTTTTTCTTTACTTCTTTAAAACTGATCTTGAATGCATACATCCTCCAAACGCAGGTCCCCTAATCCTATGGAATAATTCAGCTCGTGAATGCACGTGGCGTCCTAGATGACCACTTTATAAGGCAGTCTCTCTGATGTGGGAGGTTGCAGTCCACCTGAGACCCTCGAGGAGCCAGGAAGGGAGCGTGGGCCTCGCACCAGCGCTTCGCCGAGGGCGCGCGCGGACACCAGGATGTCAGACAGGCTCAAGGAACGCAAAGTGAGTCCCTGCGCCCTGGTGGCGGAGGCGTGTGACTCGCTGACCTGCCGCCTGGCTGGGCTGCTGACAGAGACGGGGCCGCACAGGACTTGGCCTGTGGAAGAACATTAAGAGATTTGGCAAGAGGGTGGAGTTAAAACGAGGAGAGTCCTCACCCGGGAGATGCTCCTAGGGGAGGCTGGCGGCCTCCCCAAGCCCCTGGCCAGTTTGGTCGAGGGCCGGAGAGCAGGGTGGCTGCAGAAGGGAGTGCGCCACTCCGGCAAGAAGGGCCCGGGCTGCCTTGGCCCTGAGGCTGCGGTGCAAGGGTCCCTTTGGGGACCAAACGGGCGCCATGTCGCGGATAACTCCCTGGGCAAAGCCACCCTGAACGTCAAACCTTCTTTTCGCAGAGAACCCCGGTTTCTCACAAAGTGATCGAAAAGCGGAGGAGGGACCGGATCAACCGCTGCTTGATGGAGCTGGGCAAGACAGTTCCCATGGCCCTGGCCAAGCAGGTAACGACCACAGCCCCAGCCACGCGCCGAACTCGGGCACCCTCGGTAGGTAGCCCACGGAAACGCCAGGCGCCCTCGGAGGCGGCGGGTCCTCGGGGCGGTCCCCGCTCCCCGGGGCGCTCCTGGTCCCGGAGCGTCTCCCTCGCGGTCCTCTCCAGGTGAGGTCGTGCCTGCCGGCCTGCTGGGGTTCGCCTGCCACCTCAGGGCTCGTGCAAGCATCTTGCTCCTTTTGCAGAGTTCTGGGAAGCTGGAGAAGGCGGAGATCCTGGAGATGACCGTTCAGTACCTGAGAGCGCTACACTCCGCGGATTTTCCTCGGGGAAGGGAAAAAGGTGGGCTGAGTTAGGGCCCGGGAAACGCGGGTGGGAGTGCGCGCCATACCTGGACCTGAGGGCAGGGAAGGGAGTGAAGTCGCGTCGGTCCACGAGGGACGCTTGGACCGCAGCTGCCAGTGCAGGGAGGGCGGGGGTCCCCAAAAGCTGCTTCCTCGCTGGGTAACCTAACGCGTTACCTCGCTGGGTAACCTCGCTGGGTAACCTAACCTAGGCGAGGTGGATGTGGTCCGGCTCTTTTGAGAGATCTGCTGGAATTTCTCCGCTCGCTAGACAATTGAGAGGACAGATGGTGAGGATCTCAAAAGGGAACTCTGGCCAGCAAACGCGATGGGAGAAGCCCGGTGTCCGTCCACCTCGGCCCTTGGGGAGTGGGACTGTCCAGGGGGGTTTCTTTCTGGCAATCTTTCTTGCTTCTCCAGCAGAACTTCTGGCAGAGTTTGCCAATTACTTTCACTACGGCTACCACGAGTGCATGAAGAACCTGGTGCACTACCTCACCACCGTGGAGAGGATGGAAACCAAGGACACCAAGTACGCGCGCATCCTCGCGTTCCTGCAGTCCAAGGCCCGCCTGAGCGCCGAGCCCGCCTTCTCGACGCTGGCTGCGCTCCCGGAACCGGATTTCTCCTATCAGCTGCACGCGGGGGCCCCCGATTTCGCCGGCCACAGCCCCAACGAGGCCGCTGTGTTCCCGCAGGGCGCTGGCCAGGGGCCTTTCCCCTGGCCGCACGGAGCAGCCCGCAGCCCAGCGCTGCCCTACCTGTCCAGCGCGCCGGTGCCGCTTCCGAGCCCCGCGCAGCAGCACAGCCCTTTCCTGGCGCCGGTGCAGGGCCTGGACCGGCACTACCTCAACCTGATCGGCCACGCCCACCCCAGCGCCCTCAACATCCACACGCCCCAACACCCCCAGGTGCTCTGACGCCCACCTGCTCGCTAGACTACTCTGCGCTTTGGCGCCGCTTGGGAGGCGTGTTGTACATACTGTATATAGATAAAATATTCTGTCAACGAAAGATCGGGGGTGGGGGGAGAGCAGCAAAAGCGAAATAGTCTTCTGAAGGATCTCCCCTTGGGAATAAAACTTTCCTGAAAGACCCAGAGAGGTGGGTTTCTTTGTTACCTCCCGCTCATCCACAACCCATGCCCTTCCAGATGGTCAGAGTGCCAGGCGGGCAGGTGACAAAGTGATGCCCTCGGTTATTGGGCTGGGAAGGGGCAGGGCTGCCACGGAATGGAGAGAGGAGGGAGGCTAAACAGAGCCTTAACCAACACCCGGGGCGTAGCTTGGGATGGGATTCGAGGCTTTCAGAGCCTTAGAGACTACAACCGCCTCTCACCTTGGGGCTTTGCTTAGGAGGTGGAGAGGAACAAAGCACTTAGCTCTCCGAACATCCAAAGCGAAGGACCCCCCCCCCCCCCCGAAACAGCTCGTCTACACCTTTTTGTAGCTTGGGACCTGCGCTTTGCCTACCTAAAGTTAGAGGCGCGCGCGCCCCAGCCCGCCAAGCTGCAACGCAAGAAAACCTAGGCCTGCCACTTGAATAGCTGATGGCGCTGCCTTAACGAGTTAAAAAATAATTGTGTGGATCAAATAATGGTCCTGAGTTATGACTTAAAATAAACGCTCATCGAAGTTTTCTGACCCTTTTCGGATGACAAGCGCTCAGAGCTGGAGGTTGGCTTTGCCTCTGGTGCGCAGACGTACAGAGCTGCCGCGCGCTAGGCACCTGGAAAGGCCGGTGCAGACTGAGCTGGATGGAAGATGCGCTCGGCGGAGCGCATCCCCTGAACTTGCTCGGATTCTCAACCTGAAGGGAAAGCCTTTTCCTTCTCCCCAGTGAGATTAAAAAAAAAAAAAAAATTACTACTCCATCCAGAACATGGTGAAACAGAAGTCTGGAGTCTATGGAAGACTTGGCTAGTGATCTTTTAGGTAGTTGCAGCTTTCAGTTTCAGTGGGTTGATCCCTAAGCCACAAAATAGGGATATATTTTAAAAAGCAATCCAAAATCTTATTCTTCTAACATAGAAGCAGCAAGAAGGGATCCATATGGTTTTGTGTAAACAGGTAAAACACACACACACACACACACACACACACACACAGTGTCCAACCATTTAAAGTTGTGGGGCTTTAATTTTTTTTTCATCAGTGATATTTTTTCTTTAAACTTCTGTTTGTATTGTTTTCAATATCCTTTAAATAAATTTAAATTATTTTGTACTGTTTTCCTGTTTCCAGTAGCCATTTACCAGAAGTACAGTAAGGTGGTTTTCCTTCTCTCAGGACATTAGTTTATTCCATTTCTCTGGACAGGGATTAAGAGAGCTCTGATCTGAGGTCATGGGATTGGGATGAGCTGCGATTTGTAAACCATCAAACATCATCCCACAAACACAAGAAAATAAAATGCTTCACTACATCTTCCATAAAATGAAATATATATTGTGTGTACTTTAAGGGACCTGGAAATTGTAGAAAATGTCTTATATATCAGGGGTTCTTGAAAGAACTTATCTATAAAACGTGAATCATCTCCTTCCATCTGAAGTGATAGAGTTGCAGCAGAAAAGCGAATAAGAGAGCAGGCAGCCTTTCTGGAGAACGAATACACAGGGAGCAACATGGATAAAAACGAATTATGCAGCAATGGGAGAATGGATGGTGCCCATTATAGGAACACATGTCTTACACCCATTTTCATCAGCACTGGACACAGAGTATGAAGAAGGCCTTTCAGAGTGTTTCCCCCTCTGAGCATTAAGCCAATCTGAATTCCCTTTGGCAGTGAAGCATTAAAGATATAGTGTTACCCTGGAAATATAAATTATTAATATATTCAGCATTTTTGTCACTTCTCAACTGTTAACCAAATTAGACGAAACTTTCTTTTGCTAAGTAGATTTTCTCTTTGGGATTAGCTTTGGGAATGCACATGGCCACCACAGGAAAAACTTTGGTCATTTACATATAATTTTGCAAACTTCCACTGGTCCATGACAGTCTTTGTACCTCAAATGTTGGTATTCTTGATTTTTTTTTTTTTTTTTCCTTTCTCATTTAACTGTGGAGGATAAAACCCTGCTTTGGATTTACAATGACTTTAGGCTGTAAGTCTCCCTCCCCTTTCTTTCTCTGGTGTGTGTGTGTGTGTGTGTGTGTGTGTGTGTGTGTGTGTGTGCTATGTCTTTTCCTAAACTTTCATCCAAAATCCCAGTTCTTTGGGGTTGGCCAAAAGTCAAACCAGGGATAGTCTGACTTTGCAAAAGATTTAAAGTGTCACAACAAAATGGGATTGATTCAAATCACATTGTCTCTGGAATGTGTTCTTCCTGCACTTTCTCTGACAGCACACTACTTCCAGCCTCCTTGTCCCAGACCCCCCTACCTTGCCCCCATTCTGTCTGAGTCTCTTATGCCCAATCCTTTTACTCTTTCTTTAAGTAAGTTGTATAGTAATGGTTTCCAAGAGAGGCCCAACCAAACCCAGAAATAACAAAAAACAAAAACCAGTGCATTTGGCTGGAGGTAAGCCATTGTGACCCACTGAAAGGAGCAAGCTCTTGTTCCTTGGTCTTCATCCTTGAGTGGGCAAGAATAAAAATAACCATCCCCATGAAATCAAAGGTTTTCTCTAGAGGTCTGAGGCACAAAGCTTATGGCTAGTGCTTCGGGTCTGTCCCCGTGGCTCTGCAGGGCCAGAACTAGTAGTTTCCAGGCACTATAGCCACCCTGCCAAAAGGACAGTAATACAGAGCTCACTTGTGCTTCCAAGCTTGCTAAACAAAGCCAGTCCCATGTATAATGAGGGCCCCTGTGGTTTGAGCTGCTAGATGCCAGGAAAGGAAGGTGGAGAAGCTGCTATTTTAAGAGTCTGAGCTCACAAAGGTAAGAAGTTTGTAGGAAGTAGGAAGGTTTTTTTGGGGGGGAGGGGGGAACGGGGTTCGAACTCACAACCTTGCACTTGCCAGGCAGGCACTTGTGCCATGGAGCTATCTCTCTAGTACCTGTTTGTAGGAAGTTGTAGGAAGCTGGTCACGGGTGTCTGCATAGAGCCACACCCCAAGGGAAGGATGGATATGGGTCATGTAGAAGGATCTCAATCAATATTTGCAGAATGACTAAATGAACTGCCTAACAGTGATGAGCCTCTTAAAATTCTGCATCAGCTCCTTCCCAAAGCCCTTATTTCCACCCTCAATCCCCTCCCATGCTATCTGAGACAAGAATGAAACTGTACAACTACCCAGAAATCTAGGGCATAACCACACACATTGTGAGGATTGTCAGAAGGAACAACTTCCTTACCTTTGCCTAGAAATCACACCCTTGGTCTGGCAGCAGGAGACACTGTCTGGTTTGCTGGCTGGCTTGCTTGCTACAAAGGTTGACTCCTCCTGCAGACCCAGCTATACACAAATCCAGGGCTCAGAGACAGAAATAGCCTCACTGGGTTCTGTTACTCGCACACGGACGACATCCAAGGCTGAACCTATTTGGACCTCACCCTCCTTTCGTTATTCAGAGCATGGCTTCTAGAACCAAACTCTCAATTTGCCTAGCTCTGAGACTTAGAATACACTGCTCAGGCTTTTGGGATCACTTTCATCATGTGTGACAGTTACAAGGTAAATATATTAAAAGTTCATATCTCATCAGCATGGTGGCCTTCTGGTGCTTGAGGCAGGAGCATTGCCACCACCAGTTTAAGATTGGCATAGATTACAGAGGAAGACCCTGTCTCAAGAAAACAACAAACATGGTATATATCTCTTGAGTTGAGATGACATTTAGGGAGTTAGCACACTCAGAGTACCCTGGGCAGTGCTGAGGACACAGTGGGTGCTCAATAAATTCTGGCTATATTAGTTTATTTTCTCTTCCCTTTCAAAGAGTCAGAGCCATGGAGGTCACCTAAGTTAAAACCCAAAATACTGAGGCAAATCATAAAAAATCATTAATCTCAAGACTT
>PVKN010014734.1:0-18889 GCA_004027915.1 Capromys pilorides
TAAAGCATTAATTTTACAAATAGGCCACAGCATGCCGTGGCACAGAGCACGGCACCCCGTCCTAGGAGCCAGGCCCAGGCTCACCACCTCTCCGTGACTCATTCCTGTTACCTGGAAAGTGGGGGCCCAATCCAGCTGTCTACCCAGGGTTGTTGTTGAGGTTAAATGAGGTCATCCATGTCTGCATCTTGTACTCTGAACAACTACTATGAAGACAACAATATGCATTGTATTAATTATTGTGGCTGTCCTATTAACGTGTTTTGAAACTGCCTCCTTGTTATTTCTTATTAAAAGTAATGAAATTATTTGAAAAAATTAGACCATCTTTGTAAGTTCCTAGAATACTGCCCCACAGCCGAGGAAACCCTCCTCTTCCCCCCAGGTGTTTGCCAAATGGGCCATGGTTAAGAGCTGACAGTGGTTCTATAACTACTACCTTGAGAGGTGTATCCGGGCTTTATTTGACGTGTTCTTCTGCAGCTCTCAGTGCTCGGGACCCCAGTGGGGACCTGGGAGGGGCCTTGGGATGGGCAGCATCAGCCAAGGCCTGACCCCCTACATAGCTTCCCCGGTGGGGGCAGAGTATCGATTTTCCTGAGGCCGCATCTCTTGGCAGGCTGTAGATGACACCTCTACTTCCCTGGTACCCTTGCCCAGGCCTATCTGCTGTACCCAGAAGGCTGGGGAGTGGGCAGGAGCCTGGGTAGAGGCTGCTGTCTGGGACCCCAGTTCTCCAGCAGGCCTTTGAGTCCTCTGTGCTTTTCCCTCACAGGCTCTTCGGCACCACAGGAAACTGTGCCGCCTGCAGCAAGTTGATCCCGGCCTTCGAGATGGTTATGCGGGCCCGGGACAATGTGTACCACCTCGACTGCTTTGCCTGCCAGCTCTGCAACCAGAGGTGAGTGCTGGTCCGTGGCCAACCTGACACGCACCCCGCTCCTGAGCCTGAGCCTGAGTGGGCTAGGGATGCTGTGTTGGGGTGCATGCCAGGGTGATTTTGGTGCATGTTCGTGGCTGTGTGCCTGGTGTGAGGAGCATGCCTATGTGTGTGTGCACTTCATATGTGCCTAAGCCTTGTAGCCAATTATGCATACCCCAATACTGGCTGTACACACTTGTTTGGGACCTTCTGTTGAATATAATGATGTGTTACATGTGTGTTTCCTGTGTATACGTGGTGTGAGAGTACCTGTGCATGTATGTGTTTTTAAATGTCCTTGGACAGGTGGGTACATGTACATAGATTTAATATTCACATGTATACGTCTTTAAATGTCCATGTGCAGGTATGCCTATATTGTGTGTACATGGTAAGTATGCTTGTGCACATGTGTTTAAACATGTACAGGAAGGTAAGCTTTTGTCCTGTGTATAATTGTGTGCATGTATGTGTGTGTGTGTGTGTGTGTTCACACTAGTGGGAAAGCATTCTCAGACATGCAAGGTGAAATCCTTTCGGGAAATCGCTAATCTGGACCCTGTTCCTAGGACTCTGGTTCCAACCCAGCCTCCTTTGTAAGCTTTTGGGCCCCCCTCATTGCCCCAGCCCGATGGAAGGTTATGAGGACCCAAGGCGCCAAATCCTTTCACGTCTGGCTAGGGCCTAACCGTCAAGCAGGCCTTCTTCTAGGGGGCCACTGGCCTGGTAGGAACTCACACAAGTGTTTCCAGAGGGTGTGGTCCACACAGGACTGGCCAACTCCAGCCAGATGACTGCTAGGAAAGCTCGGTGAGGTTACAGAGCCACCTGGTGGTCAAACTGGGATCTGCGGCTAGTGGGCCAGTGACCCTGGGGCTTACCGAAGGCCTCACACCCTGAGGACGTGGAAAGATTGGAATCCCCCAGTGCTTGTGGAGGACTAGGGGGCCAAAGCGTGGTCTTGTTTTGGTAGCAGAAGAAATAGTTCACAGGTCACACCGTGGAAGGGTTCTCAAGTAATCCATAGTTTCTGTTCAGGGGAAGCCTGCCCTTCACTGAGCCATCTTCTTAAATTGGGGAAGGGAACAGAGGCATGGAAGAAATCAACCATTTAGGCCTCCTTCCCCTTCTCTCTCTGCCTCTAGCTGTCTGTTTTTCTGTCTCTTTGTCTCTGCCTCTGTCTGTCTGTCTTTCTCTGTCTCTGTCCCTGTCTCTTTCTCTGTCTCTGTCCCTGTCTCTTTCTCTGTCTCTGTCCCTGTCTCTTTCTCTGTCTCTGTCCCTGTCTCTTTCTCTGTCTCTTTCTCTGTCTCTGTCTCTTTCTCTGTCTCTGTCCCTGTCTCTTTCTCTCTCTGTCTCTCTCTCCCCCTCTCCCTTCCTCTGCCTCTCTTCCTCCCCCCCACTCCATTTATTCCGTTTATTTCTCTAGGACTGGGATAAGTTGCTTCTTACCTGTGCACCAAACCTCTCACCCGCCCTTCCCCTGCCCCCACGGCAGATCTGAGGGTGGGAGGCCTGTGGCCCAGGGTGACTGGCCCAGTCCTGCTGTGAGACTCTTCTGACACCCTCTGGGAAGTTCAAGGAGCAAATTCCCAGCACCCCATCTCCTACATGGCCCCTTCCCAGCCAGGCTGGGTCCTGATTCCTGGGACCCCTTCTGTAGCTTTTCTTTCTTGCTTGGATTTTCTAGATTTTGTGTTGGGGACAAATTCTTCCTGAAGAACAACATGATCTTGTGTCAGATGGACTATGAGGAGGGCCAGCTCAACGGCACCTTTGAATCCCAGGTTCAGTAACACCCGGCGCCCGGCCTCCAGGCCCGTCCAGCCTTCTGTCCACTGCCCACCCTCCTGGGAGGCCAGCCGGCCACCTGCCGCCATGAGCTGGCCAGCTGCTGTCCTGCCAAATGAGAACTTCTCCATCTCAGATGCGAGGGTGGCCCTTCCTCTCCCACCCCGCCCCTCTGTGTGTGACCCCTCCTGGGGCCGGGCTGGGCCTGTACAGTCTGTCTTCTGTATATAAATGGGAACATTTATTTTATGAGAAATGTAATGCAATTTTATTACTGGCGTGGATTAAACTTATGAATGTTTCCGCGGACATTACTCTGTGTGTTCACATGACTGACGCAGACTTTGGGGTATCCCCTTCCCTCTGGCTCTCAGTGACAGGCACAGAGCAGGGGTGGTCTTTCAGCTGGCACTGTTGCTGAGCAGGACAGCACCAGGTTGGCTTTAGGGAGAAGAAGGAAGGAAGGAAAGAAAGAAAGGAAGGACAGACAGAAGAAAAGGAAGGAAGGAAGGAAGGAAGGAAGGAAGGAAGGAAGGAACTCAGTCCCCACAACCAGCCACAACTGGAGTGTTTAACTTTCTGAGAAAGCATACACAGAGCCCTGAGCAGGCCTCTAAATAGAGGGGCAAGGTGAAGCCCCATGTCCCTGTGATCTGCCTCCTTGTTGGGGCCCCACATCTACTGGCCAGTTGGGGCCTCAGCTCTGATCTGCTCTGCAGCAGGATTCCCAGATCCTGAGCCCTGTACCATGAAAGCCTATGCCTGACATGCCTCCTCCCTTTCAGGGTGACGGCGTCCAGCCTTCTGTGCTTCTAGGTGAGCAAGGACACATCTGGTTCCCTCCACCTTGGTCTGTACCAGGGGAGAGTCAGCAGGCCTCAGTCTCTTCTATGTAGCAACTCCATGTCGCAAGCAGGGCCAAGCCAGCGCCCATCGGCACAAGGTTGATTCACAGCCGCAACACAGTCCCTGCCTTTCAGGAACTTGCTGTGAGCTTGGAAGGTAGAAGCCAGCAAGGGAGAAAGTCAGATAAACCAACCAACCCTGCTACGATGAGGACGGTGCTGTGGGAAGACCCAGGACGCGCCAGTTTCCCCCAAATACCCAGGCCACTTGCAGTGACTCTGGAGAGTTGGAGACAGACAAGCCAGTGGACACATGGTCAGACACAGGTGCCAGCAAGCGGAAGAGCGAGACAGGCAAGCCAGCAGGCACTCGGCCCAGGCCTGAAGACAGCCAGAGCACACAGGCAGCACACAGGCAGATACAATGGTGCTTTCCCCCGGTCTGGCTGAGCTAAACTCACGCTGGGCAGCAGGAATGCCACCACAGTGCCAAGCCGAGAGCCTGGAGCTGAGAAGGTAGTGTGTCACTGAGCAGTATTAAAAAACAAAGGCCCCCAAGCTTGAACAGAGGGAAGGCTGGAGAGACATCCTCTCAGTCATAAGGCCATTTGTTCCTCTAACTCAGGACCCATGTTCACCCTATGCATGGCTGACAGCCCAGGGTGACTGCCTCGAACCCTGTGCTTCTGGGCAGGGAGCTGGCTGGGCTGACCCGTCACACCACCCTAGGCCCTCAGCAGCACTAGGAGGAGACTGCGTCTCCAAGGTACGGTTTTATGGTCAGTGGCCCAGTCTGAGAAGGAATGGTGAAGGTATAGGATTTCTTTAATGTGTTGGGTACAGTGTCTCACTATGCAGCTCAGACTCATAGTGATCCTCTTATTTTCAGCCTCCTCAGCTCTGGGATTACAGGCTTTCACCAGCACACCTGGTCTTAATGACTGAACCTTGGTCCCTGTGCTTGCTTAAGCAGGCACTTAGTCCGCTGAGCTATCTCACCAGCCCAAGATATAGGATCTTGGGGTAGGCTTCTCAACTTTGGGGACATCCACTTTGTGAGAAGAGGAAAAGAGAGGCACATGGCCAGTCAGTTTGGCTCCAAGTTGATGTTTTTGCGTGACATGGGCTTCACGCAGCTGTGGGACTGGGGAGCTGGCCCTCTGGGACGATGGGAGGTTGTGCATGCGTTTGAGTGCATAGAGACACACAGAGAGCTGGAGTCCATCATGAGGAAATGTTCTTGATTGGAAAAACAAATCATCTTTCTGGATTGTGGCAGAGCCCCCAGTGCCAGATCCTTTCATTCTAGGTTGGCTGTGCCTGTGCCAGGGGCCCCAACTCCTAACTTCAGAGTTTGCTGCAGATAAAGTTGTAACAAAGTTAATTACATGGTTATGGAGAGAGAACAGAGCCACTCCAATGCAGTTTCTGGGCAATTACAATTGTTTCCAACAGAGTCACCATATTGCAGCCATGAAATAACATGTCATTTTGCAGTAATTATGTAATTAACTTGTCTCACCACTCTAGGTTGCACAATTAATTCACTCACAATGAGATCGACTCAAAATCAGGCAGGCAGGGTTTGAAAGCTCCCAGGAGCAGAGCTGGCCTCCTAGGAAGACCCCAGATCCACTCTGCTCGCTCCAGGCCTCTCTCCCCAGGAGCTTCCCCAGCTCAACATGACGTGAAACACGCCAAGATTGGATCACGGACCCAACAACAGCTGTCTTACCACCTTCATCCAGAAAATGGAGGTGGTCTGCTTCCCAGGTCAGCCCCGAGGCGCAGACCTGTGCTGTCCACCCTGACATTCCGCAGAGGACGCCCCTCACTGCAAGGTCCCGTGTCAATCCATGCTTTGAAGAAGAGGCCATGCAGATCTTGCATCAACAGGTGTGAAGTCTTAGGGCGGTGGGAGTGGGGAGGGCAGCAGAGACCGTACTCTCTCTAGCAGGGCAATCAAGGTAAGGCAGGAGTGAGTACTGGGACCTGGGGATTACGCACCTGAGAGGCCACCCAGCCTCAAAGGAAACTTGGTAAAAGCCTGATCCTACTCCTCAGCCACGGCTAGAAGAAACTTGGGTCAGTGCTGGGCATTAATTGCCTTTGCCTGGCTTGCCCTGGAATGGGAGCCCACTACAGATGACTGGGGACAGAAGGGCAGGGGCAGGTGAGTGGTGAGTGGGATGTGAACAGTCATTTACCCAAACTGCAACAAATCTCCTCCCACACCCAGTCCATGTGTCCCCATCTCCCAGCCCTATCTTACTCAGGGGACGTGGCAACAGAGATCCATAATGGTGTGTCTGGGCCCCACGGGCTGTGGTTCCTGCTTGCATCCCCAGTACATGGTCTAAAGCGGGATCACACAGTCTGTGTTTAGAAAGAAGCTTGATTCCAATCTTAGTGTTGCTGTGGGCCCATCAAGAAATGTCCCACAGGTCCTGTCTCCTCCTGGTCCTGGTTCCTGGAACCTTGCCCCACATCCTGAGACACAGCTGCAGGCAGATTGACATGGCATTCCTGCCTGGGGGTTCTCATCTCTACAATGAGACAACCACTCTCTTATGGCTACCAGGGTTCGTTCAAGCTAAGTAAGGCACTCAGTGATCCTTGGTACCACCTGTCTGCAAGGGTGTGGGCTCAGGTAAGATGCTCCGTAACTGCAGCTATTTGTCACCCTGGGAGGAAATGACCGAGAGAGAATACCATTCATCTGGGAGTCGATATTCAGCTATCTGCGGCCTCTAAAACAAGAATTACCTGAAGATGAATGAGTGAAGATGAACTGATAGGGAGATGGGTTGGTTCAGAAAGATAATTGGTCAAGGCCGCTTTGTCAAGAGAAAAGGATCAGAGTGAGCATCAATGTGCACATGTGCATGTGTGAGTGTATGTGTGCCTGAAACCACGCGTGTGTGCTTGCATGTGCATGTGTGTGTAACCTCATAAGCAAACTTCATCTCTATGGTTGGCACTGTGGAAAGACTTTCATATTGCTTTGTACCAACAGCAGTATGAGCTTATTTTGGAAAATAAGTTCCTTCTTTTTGGTGTCACCTTTGTCACCCAATAACAACCATCCTACTGGTGGTCTGCCTCCAGCCTAGCAGCATCTCGTGCTCCTTCCACCTGTTTGATCTTCCTCAAAATTGACATCTCCAACACTGACAAACTCTGCCCTCCTGGAAGAGCCCAGTCCATAATAGAAACTTTGAAATCAAACTTCTTTCCACTTGGTAAAATCTCTTTTTGCTATTTATATTCCCTCCCTGGAGCATGGGACATATTTCGAGCAGCCTGCTTGTACCTGGCTTTGACCCTCCAGGGGCTCACAGAGACCCAGGAAGACGGAAGGCAGCTGCTGCTCCGGGCAGCGTCAGGGGCACTAGGCAGGGAAGGGTTGGATGATGCCCAGAACATGTTAAGGGAGGAGGGAATGCTGCAGGCTGGGAGGGATTTCAAGCCTTTCTCCAGTGGGGTCGGGGTGGGAGAAGACTGACTTAGTTTGAACTCCTCCAGGTAGTTTTTATTCTGATACCAATCTTCTCCTTCACAAGAACTGAGGGAAACCCTCTGTGCTCCAGGTCTTCCCGGAAACACCAGTTTCACCATCTCTCCTGACTACAGGCTGCACATCTGCCCAAAGTTCCCAGTGGCTGCTTAGTCTCAGCTTTCATGTATTCCCAGGTCGAATAGCCATGTCCCCAGACTGTCACACTAACCGTGGGCTTCACAGGACATGTGGCCTTCTCAGAGAGAGTCCAGTCCTTTGGGGTTCAAGTGCCCTTTGGCTACCTATGGCGCTTGGGTTGGGGTAGCACCTGCTCAGTTCCCAAGCCTTCCCTGGGATACAACTAGATTACAGAGATAACCTAGTCTGGAAGACCCAGCCTGTTAGAGTCTTACTTGCTGGGTCTGCTTCCCAAGCAGAGTGGGGGCCATATTAAAGGACTGGAGTTTCCTAATGTTTGCAGGTTCAGTTCTGTCTCCCAGAGGAGCTGGGCTACCGAGAGAGTTCCAGGCCACACCTCTTGTTCTAGCCGGTCTCCCTGTTGAACTTGAGGAATAACGAGGATGCCGCCATAGTGGGTCAAAGACTGCTCAGATTTGCCCCAGGCTTCCTGCCCGTCAGTCAGCACAGATGCTGGGTAGGATCAGAGGTCAGAGCCAAAGCACAGAGATGGAAAGACGAGCAAAGGGAGAGGTGACATAGAATATGGGGGTGAGGAGAAAAGCAGGGAGATGGGGTAGCGGGGAGAGGGAGGGAGAGAGAGAACTGGAGGACTGAAGGGCTACAGAGAGGCAAGGGGTGAGGCTGGACGGGGAACGAAGGACAGTGGTGTGGTGCTTAGGTGTGTGGGCCTAGGAGCCGGGTTATGTGGGTTCAGGTCGTAGCTGTGTGGTCTGGGATGGGTTGCTTGGTTCTCACAGAGGAGGACCCCTGTCTTTAAAGAGGGAGGGCGTTGACAGCGCTTATTGCATGGCTGCCCTGAGCATTAGAAGATTGTCATGTGGATGATGCCGCACTCACAGCTGACTCATCGGGAGCCTACGACACACAGCTGCTGGGATGGCTCATGGTGCACGAGCACTCAGGGACCCGAGGCTGATGCCTGGGCCACTTCCAGGGCAGCTCCTGAGTCCTCCTGGAGGAGGCCTGGCTCTGCAGCAGCATCCCGCCTCATGGTGGTTCTGGCACCAAATGCTCTCTGCAGGGGGCGCTGCAACCCAGACCTGTGGCAGACTCCAACTCAAGCGTGAAAAAGTGGATGTTCACAAATAAAAGCATTCCTCAACCATTTACACTTCTCTGCCTCTCTGTCATTTTACAGTTGAAGAAACTGAGGCTCAAAGAGTTGTGCTAGTAGGTAAGAGAATCTGACTTTGAACTCAGGCCCATCTGACCTCAAGTGCCACATGGGTAGCTCCCCCATGTCCTCAGTCTGGCCTGGCTTGGGTGGTGAGTGCTGGGTTGCATAGGAGAAGCAGTGTAGGCAGCTTGTCCAGTCCCCCAGCTGGAAGTTTACTAGTGACGCAGACCCATGCACCGCTAACCTCTAGTCTGGAAGCCAGTCCATCAAGCAATCAACACACAGGAAGCTGGTGCCAGGCATGCGGCTGGGTACTGAGGGTTAGAAACACATGCCCCTTCCATTTATGGTCTAATAGCGGAAGCAGACAGCAAACACACACAGATGATAGCAAGCTAAAGATTGCCATGGGGAGGACAGTGGCCAGAAGAAAGTCTGTGGGGAGTGGCCTTGCTGAGAGAGAGTTGTGGCCAGGGCTTCGCTGGAGCCAGCCAGGTTGGGGTCCTGTGTCCTCAGCCCTCATCCTGGCCTAGGACTCTGCTTCCTGCATCCCCTGTCTGTGTTCCCGCTGAGGATACAGCTGGGACACGCGGTAGGCTCAAGAGAGGAGGCGCTGCTCGACCCTCACACCTCCTCTGAGCTTCTCTCCCTGTGTTTTCCTGGTTCATAAGAAACCAGTCTTCCAGTCCTATAATGACACCGACTGGGAACACATTGGCTGGATCTGTGGCTCCTGGGGATTCCAGTGTGATTGTCCTGAACACTCGGAATTACTGCCCTGCACAGATGCATCCAGACAGCAGGTTACTGTGCAGACTCTGCATAACTAGTTTTCTAGGGAAAAAGACAATTTGCTATAAGAGCAGAAATTCCCAGTGCTCAGAAGGCCAGCGGACATTGAGAGCTGACACAACCAGCCTCTTTTTTCCTTGGAACCTCTGTGCTCCACTCTGCCTGGCTGGTTTGTTCTGGTGTGTGTGTGGGGGTGGGGGGAGCAGTTGACTGAAGCTCAGCTTCTGGGCTTCTGTGGGCCTTCCTGGCTCCTGAGGGGCAGAGATGGCCTGAGGCTGCTGGGTTTCTACGAATGCCTCACAGGCTGAGGTGTGTAGACTAATGGCGTGCTCTTGAGATGCCTCCTGGAGGCAGTGTGTGTTGCTGTTGCCTGTGTCCGCATAGTCTGGCTTTATTTTATATGCAAGACTGTGGGTTTCTAAGACCCAGTCAAGGCGACAGTAGGACCCTCATGCCTTGTCTGGGAGCACAATGCCACCATATAGTCCTAGCCCCCCTCTCCCAGGTATAGTGAAGCTGACTTTTCACAGAGAGCTGGAGTGATCACTAGTTCCATGAGACTCAAGGGAGCTTGGACCCCTTCCCTAAGTTCTCTCCAGCCGGCTGCTCCTCACCTAGGGCACAGCTGGCCCAAGGCTGTCCTTCCCTTCTCCTGCATCTGCCTGCTCACTTAGGGCCTATTTGGAAGTTAATCCTAGTGTTCATTAAGTGACCCTCTCCCCCTGCCCCTCTGCTTTCATTAGAGACAAGAGAGCTAATTACCAGCCCCTCCGAGGCCCTGCTACAGGCCATTTAGAGCTGACACAGCCCTTGAAATGATTCAAAGATCCCATTTTCCCTGCAATGAAATGGGTTACCCATCCCTCCTCATTAAGGCTAATTACCAAACGCTTCTCAGCCATTGAGAGCCCCGCCCTCACCCTCCACCCAGCCCCACATCAGCAGGGAGTCCCCCACAGAATCTTCTTGGGCGGCAACACAGTCTCTTCTCCCCTCTGGGCAAACATCCCAGTGAGACCAGAGGGCTGAGCGTGGAGGAGTTTGCAAGGCTGAGCTCAGGTTGGTCAGTTGAACAGAGGGGTGTTGAGGAGGGAAAATCGGAATAGTGGGCAGGCACCTGTGCTTCTGGGGCCTTCGTGCTGCAAACTTTCTGCCCAAATCCAGCATTTGAGTGTGCTGTCTGCGAGGGGAAACCAGTAAGGGCTGCAGGGCTCCGTGGAGCTCTCCAAGGTTCTGTAGTTTCCTGGACAGCGCCCTTTGGATTCACAAATAAATGCACAAAATGAAAGAGTTGGTGGAAAGCACCTGCCGGCCCTATGATGTGCCCTTCCTCTGGAAGGCAGGAGCAGTTCAACTCGATAAAGGGAGGCCCTGCCCCGGTGCCTCTGCCTCTGCAAAACGACGCTGACGTTGTCTCTGACAGTGACACTCATCTTCTTCCCTTCTGTCCCCTGCAGAAGTGGAAAAGCCTGGCATCAGAAAAATGGAAAATCCACGTCAAAATGTGCATTCTTAATTTCAGCCTTGTTGTCATCACCCACCTCATTGCCGGGACAGTACCTGACACTCTCAGGTTAAAGGAGGAGGGGTTTATTGTGGCTCAGGCTTCGGGCGTTTCAGTCCTTGCGTGATCTGCAGCAGATGGCCGAAGGACCCAGGCGAAAGACAGCTGTGTGAGTGTGCCAGCCAGAATGCAGAGAGTGAAAGGGGGAGGTGGGATGGGAGATACACCCAGTGACTCCCGTCCTCTGACCAATCCCCACCTCCTAACGTCATGTTTAGCTATGGTGCTCTGATAATTTTCCAAAAGGCTGCTCTTCTGAAGAGCATGAGACCCTTGGGGGATATGTAGGTATAAACAGCAACAAGCCTATTTATATGTTTGTTCCATAACTTTCTTTGTTTGTTTGTTTATTTGTTTATTTATTTATTTATTTGATACAGGGCCTTGCTATGCGGTTCGGACTCAGTGATTCTCCTGTCTCAACCTTCCTAGCACTGGGGTTGCAAGCATGTGCCACCATGCCTGGTTTTGGGGCTGGCATGGCATGCTATACCCAGGATTGAACTCTGGTCCTTGTGCTGTCCAGGCAGGCACTTAGACTGCCAAGCTATCTCCCCAGCTTTGTTTCATAACATTTTTAACTTAGAGACTCTGACTTAGACCGTGGGCTTCACTGGGCTCTGCTTTCCTTGTATTAACTGAGGATGGTGCTACATGATCTGTGAGATCCCTCTGCTTCCTACCTCCTGGAAGCCCATGAGTCTCTTTCCAAGGAACTTGTGATATGAGTTGGCCTTCCATGCTTTCTTCCTGGCTTCACCAACACAATATGCATGCCAATGTTTGCTTTGGTTGGTAGCTTTGTTACCAAGTTATTTCACCAATTAATGCTAACTGAGCCCTGTTGAAGGGAGAATAGAAGCGGGGGCGGTATCATGATTTTTTTTTTTTTTTTTGAAATTTCAATGGCTTCCCAAATCTCTGGGCCAAGCAGGGGTCGGACATTACCTTCCACCACTAGCTTTGTCTCTAGTTACCTTCAGTGCCAGCAGCACTTTGAAGAGTGAGGCGCTGTGTTCTGATTCCCTTTCCTGCTTCCTAATTGTCCCATACATCTGATTTTGCTTTCTGACATTTGGAAGTGTTCGGGTAAGGGAAAAACTCCACGTGGAGGAAGGGGCCCCAACTGCATGGGCCCCAAGTGAATGTAGGTTTTGAGCTGCTCTAATGTGGCAAGGTCCAGGTCCCCATTATTCTTGTTCCCCATTTCAATTCTAAACACATTCTACTTCTCAATGTCCCCTCTTCTGTTTCAAGAAGTCAAGATGAAAGATTTCCCTTGGTAGCTGCAAGCACTTTCCTCATGTCTCTGATTAAATTTCTCTAAGAAGCAGATAGTACCTGCCTCTTGTACCACATAGGACATCACCTCTTTAGGATTCTCACAACACAGTTCCCATACACTCACTCTCACTGCGTATTGCTTTTGTTAGTGGTATCACAGAGCATGTCCCTTGTCCCTGGAGGACAGATGATTTCCACTCTTCTGTGCACAGCCTTCCCACATTATAGAGCATTTTACTTCCTCATCTATAACATGGAAAAGTAGCCCCATGGGTGGTCTAGTGATCAAGGCAGGCAAAAAATTTATACATCTCCCCATCTACCCATCTGTATTAGTTACTCTTCTCTGGTTGCTGGGACAAATACCCGACACTCAAAATGAAGGAAGGAAAGGTTTATTTAGCTCACAGTTACTGGAGGTTTCATAGTTTAAAACAGCCTGAAAGACATAGCAAGACCTCGGGGCTTTATTTGCTCAGGAGAGTCAATGCCTCTGTCTTCTCCAAACATCTCCTCCCTACCTGAGGCAGCCTCAGTTGCAGACACCACTGCCCCGTGCTACAGGGTCTGGAGGAGAGAATGGGGTGCTGCCCTGTCAGGATGGTGGGCTCCACACCTCTAAGAGAGGCTGCAGGCCTGGGGGTGGGGCAGAGAGCATGCTGCTAGTTTAATGGTTCGCACCTCTCCAGTCCCACTCCCCGAGCCCTGCCCTGGCCCTGTAGCCCCGCCCCTCACGTCACTTGCTGCTCCTCTAGCTGCATCTGCCCCATAACTTACATGAGATTCTGTGAGGACAACTAGACACAAATCGTGACACCATCCACCCCTCCACGCCTCCTGCCATCAATCTTTCTACATGTTCAAGGTACCCTGTGTGTCTAAAGTAGTACATGGCATGGAAGATGCAAAACATTTGCCCTCAAGAAATATCTCAGAGTGGAAGGGAACCAGGAGCCAGTCTGTTAAAAAATCGTAGCTCATTGTGATCTGTGTCATGTCAGAGCTATGAAAAGAGACTCCAGGAGGGGTAGAAGGCAGCTAACAGCCCAGGAAAAGGGAAATTTTGAGGAAAGGATACTCAAGGTGTCAAACATAGGAAGATGAACTCATTATGGGGCACTGGGTAAAAGGCACCACAGTGAGACAGAGCAGGGGTTAGCTGAAGGGTGGCCCAGAGTCCAGTGCACCTGCCATGCAGAGCACAGAAGCCTTGGAGGAGAGCAGGAGGCTGCTGAGGGGCGGGCTCTCCTGCCAGCCAAGAAAGAGGGGCCTTTGTCCTCAAGGCTGCAGGGAAGTGTCGAGGCTGTAGTACATGGAATAAGGACATGATCCAATCTACACACTTTGGGAGATTGTTCTGGGGTGACAAAAAATGTGGGTCAGTGAGAGCAAATGGGCTGGTGAGATAGCTCAGTGGATTGAGCACCTGCTTAGGCAAGCACAGGGACGGGGGATTGATCCCCAACACTGCCTGCCATGCCAGCCCCACCCCAGGGTGCACTAAGCCAGCCACTGAGTCCAGGCATGGTAGTGCATGCCTGCAATCCCAGAGCTGGGGAGACTAAAAACAGGAGGATCACTAGGAGTCTGAGCTGCATAGTGAGACCCTGTACCAAATACATTAAAAACAAAAAACACAAGGAGAGCAGATACTAGAACTGGGTCAGGCAGACATTGGGGGTGGGGATGTGTGTAACTTCTATTGCCCAGTGAAGAATGATTTTTGCATGACTTCCTTTCTGTGAGCCCTTGCTAGAATTTTTGTTTTATATACATAGAAAAACAGACACAAGAACACTTGGGATACAGAAGTCAAGCACTCATGCAACCAGAAGACCCAAGGTCTACTTCTTCCTCCCTTCAGAAAACCCAGCCTCTTGCATCTCCTCCCAGGGCCTTTTAACCGCTCTTGTTCCTAGGGCATCCTCAATCATAGAAAATAAAATGGCTAAAGGAAAGGTGTTTGCTTTGAACAAATAATTTATTATTAGATGAAATGAATATGATCATCTATCTCCTCAGTACCTTCCCCCAACCTGGGAGTGTGGGAATCATTGAGACATAAATTGAGAATGAGGTCAGTATCCTAAAAAAGGGTTCAGTTTGGGGCATTTTCTGTGAATGGAGGGTCCAACTGCAATAAAAAGAAGATCTGAAATGAATGAAATACTTAGTATAATAGCTCCAGGTAATAATTACTAGAGAGAAATGAAAACCAGGCAACTGGGAGGAACATGTTTTCCTCTGGTGAGAATGAGCTGGGTGGCAGAAGTGACTTCCTAGAGGGTAGATTTCTGAGGGTGAAGGCATCCATGGCCGAGAGGTTTGCCTGTAGTGAAATCATGAACATCTTTCTGTTCACTCACAGGAATGAGAGAGCATCTCGGAAGACATCTTTCTGTGAACATTTGGGTGCCTTTAAACTTCCCCTGCATGTATGATTAGTCTCAGAAGGAAAGAATGTACCTAGAACTTTCTATTGGTCAAGGGTGAGAAGGTATCCAGTTGGTCCTCATCAATTCATTCTACAGCTGGAGAAGGGTTTTGTTTTCCTTTCCACATATGAATAAAGAAGTAGCCAACTCCGTTACTGCCAGAAGAAACCAAAGGAAGACAAAGGAAACTGGTTGGAGAGGCAAAAGGACACCAAAGAAAACAAAATGAAGGAATAGGAAAAGCTGTGTTTGGTGGCATAATTAGACTGCTGGTACCACGTGCTTGGGGTCTGTACTACCTCAAAATACCTTTAATAGTCAGGTATCTATTTCCTGATGCCAAAGGATCTTTACTAATAAACCCTATAGAGACTCCAAAGGTGAAGCTGTGTGCCCCTTGTGGTGCAACTTTCTGACTGAAAAATATTTCATTTCCAACTTCTTAGATCGATTTAGGTACTTAGTTTTAGGATTCAGTAGGTCTTAGCATACTCTCATCTGCTGGAGTTGAACATGGTGGTACTCAGAAACGGGGGTAGGATCTCCTTCAGATGAGACTCTTGGAATGCAAGGGTGATCTGGCTGTGACATCTGTCACCCTATTGTTTGCCACAGTTGATCCGGTTGATCTGGCTGGCTAAGGAGGTGTCCCCTTCCTCCCTCACTGCTCCACGTGCATCCCTCCTGAAGCTGAGTGCTTCATCAAAGAGGATGCCCACCCCCAATAGAGAAGGATCGTTCATCTGTCAGGGGTATAGACAAAGAGATGTACTCCCCTGCTAGAACATCCAAACAAGCTTAGCTGAGGCGCTTGCCCTGCCTTTAGACATCACTGCCCAAAAAGGATTTCAGACCAAGGACAGCTCCCCAGACCTGAGAGTCTGATTTTCTTCTCAAGGGAACAGTATTAGCCAATCACAAATTCACCTCACTGAGACAGGAGGATGTTGAGCTGCAGGTGAAGAGTGGTTGTTGCCTCTATGCTCAGAACAGCATCCATCCACATGGACATTGGCATTTTTACCCTCTTGACCCTGCTGCTTGAGGAGAAAAGTTAGGCAGCTAGTAGCTACACATTTAGGTCATGAGCCTAGTGCCCCAAGAGGCCAACTGGTAGGCAGAACAGGCAACCTTTCTATAGGGCGGGGGCATGAGCCAGAAAAGGCCCTCAAAAGCTGACCCTTGAAGGTAGCATGTGTAGTTCATCCTGCCCTAGCTCTGAGGCATGGTCTGAAGCCACCTTGTCTAGTCATTCTGGCCTTGGGTGCTCAAAGGAGACTCAGAGGTCCCATGCTGGCCACTTTGATATCCAGCCATGCCCATTGTAAACTCTTTTTCTTGGCAAAGTGCTCTGCCTTTCTCCTGAGACATTCTCCTTGCCTCCTCTTCTCTCCCCTCTCTTAAATCTGTTTCCCTTTAACCTCTTCTCCCCTCTCCTTCCACCTCTTCCTGCTCCCCAGGATCTTTGTAATTAAGAGATTTTTCCTCAGTAAAACTGAGTTATCTGTCAATTGGCTAGACTAAGTAGAAAGCCTGCCTCAGGGCCTTGGCGGGCTCTAGCCTGAGTGGCTCGCGCTGTGCTCTCCCTCTTAGAAACGACACCGGTCTTCTGAGATGTGGCTGCTTGCTCATAGTTTTGCCAACAGGAGAAGTGAGAGCCTATCTATGTGATCACAGGGCTTCTCCATGTTCCAGAATATTCCCCTCCCACCTGTCTGGAGCCCATGCTAGTCAAGCCGGTGGAAATTCCTACCCACTGTACACCAGCTTCCTCACATATGAGTCTTATAGTTTTGCTCTGAAGGAACTCAGTTACCAGAGTCACCAGAGAGCCTTCACAGAGCATGTCCTGCCACATACACGAGATGGTTTTCAAGCTTCATATTTTATCTTCAAAGTTCACATGTTTTTTATCAGAGTATAGCACAAACAAGTACTCTCAACAAAACAGAGCTAGATAGATTTATAAAACATGCATGCCTGTGTCACCAGCACCCAGACAAAGAAAGGGAACATTGCCAGCATTCAAATGTACTTGTTGGCATTTCTTCAGTGTGACCAAACCCTAGAGGAAGTCAATTTAAAGGAGAAAAGATTTATTTTGGCTCAGGGTTTCACAGTTTTCGGTCCACAGAAAGTTGGCTCCAAGCGACAAATGCAGCGGAAGGGTATGGCAGGGTAGACTGTTCACCTCTTGACCGCCAGGCAGTAGAGAACAGGAAAGCACCAGACAGGATGGGACTAATGTAGTCTCCAAGGTCACACGCCATGACCTACTCCCTTCACCTAGACCCTCTCCTCTACCACTTTTCAGTAACACCACCAAATTATGATCCCAGCGATGGGTCATTCCACCGATGAAATAGAACCTTCATGATCCACTCACTCCAAAGGCCAGTGAGCAACCAAGCAGTCAATATAGTGAGCATTGGGAGGGGGCATGCTATGTCACTGCTCTCACACCAGATTCCCCAGTCTACCTTTCCAGGCCACTGATGGCAAACCTTTTGGAGCTTTCAACAATATAATCTCCTGTGTCATCTGTGTCACTGATTCACCACCGTTGCTGTGGATACTACCCCCAAAGGGAACACCCTTCTTGATAGTATGTGTTCCACATTTCTCTCTACTTAAACTGTTCTTTGGAGAAGGCCAAGTCAACTCCATGGCACTGACTAACCAGCACAGCACTGAGCTCCCAGGCAGCAGAGTGCAGACCCACTCCTTGAATGGGGTGAGGATGAACACTTATTGTAATGATCACTTTACCAGGAAGGAATGGGCATTGAGAGAGATGTGACACATCCTTGGACACTGAGCCTGGGAGCTATACATCACTGCTCTGGGAGTGCCACCAAGACCCCTGAAGTTCTTTCAGTGGTGGCATCCCCAGGGGGTTGCTGGAGCCCGGGTTGTTCCAACAGGTGAAAGGACGCCCCTTGAGAGCCTCAAGAGCATCTTATTAGGATCAATGGGGGTGTGAAGTCTAAGTAATACTGACTCCTGAAACCTAGTCAAGGAATATTCAATATGCAAGCTGCTTTAGGAACTCTCGGCAGCGGGACCAGGGAGATCAGTGTGCCTTGGCTGCCCTCTCCAGAAAAGCAGGACCTCTGAACTACGTAGGACCACTCCCTTCCCATATCCACTATCGAATATGCAGGGAGCTTCCACTGGCAGCAGAGAATAGGGCCTAGTCTGGCCCCCTTAGAGTAGCTGAGTAGCTTTGAGCCCTCACCCCTCTGTGAAATATGAAACTGGAGGAAATGTCCCCGAAAGACCCATGCTGTGACAGTCCTTACGGAGGCCTGCTGGAAATGCTCCGCCTGCTGGAGGGCCACGACTGTGTCACATTAGCCCAAGGGCAGACCTTGGCCTCTTGGCTGGAGCCCTACTTCTTTTAGTAACCCCAAAATAGGGTCCTAGTTGGCAGCTCAGTGGGATCAGAGGCAGGGTCACTGGCAGGATCTGGGGATGCAAGAAAACGTGTCACTTTAGTGCCTTGGGGAGGACAAATCCATTTTTTTTTTTTTTTTTTTCTGAAATACAGTGACTTGGAAAAGATAATCTTTGTGGCTTTTTCCCCCCAAAACAGAACATCTGAACCCTGGACTGCAGGGATGTTGCGGAAAGGTGTGGTAGGAGCGTTGCTGAGGACTTTATTAGCCACTCAGGATGCATTAAATTGAGCAAGGTGCCAGGGTCACTCTGCTCTCTCCTGAACAAACCACCCTGAGGCTTTCATTCAGGAGGAAGAGCCAGACAAAAAGACATCAGGTGCGGCACAGCGACAGTAGCTGAGGTAGTCTCGGGACTGTGCTTCTCCACACTGTGGAGCAAAGTGCTCAAAAGTGAGGGCTGCGGCCCATGGCAAAGTTGGGTTCAGTGGCCTCACATCGGTCGCTTCCTGTGACTGTGCCTCAGAAGCCACCCTACCACCCAGGAACAGCAGGAAAACTACGCGAGATAAGGCATGAAAGGTAATTAGTACAGCGCGTGGAGAGAGTGATGGCGATGATGGTGATGACGCTGGTGACGCCGGCGATGCTGGTGATGAGCGGCCTCACGAGGAGGGGACTAATCCATGGACGTTAGAGGGAGGAACATGCTCACTCCCTAAGGATGGTCCTTCTCAATATCCAGGCTGTCTCAGCAGTAGTGAGCCCGCCATTGCTGGAGGTGTTCAAACACAGACTGAATGATCTAGTCCCAAACCCTAAGGCCCACCTTCACCCCTTAGTACTCCTTCCACCATTTTTTCAGCTGACAGAAAGTCGTGCGCGTTCGCCGCGCACAGTGTGACGTTTCAGAGCACGTACGCGTCGTGGCATACGTATGCTGAACGTGCGCGGTGCCTCCGGTCGTTCTCTCACGTAATCTACAGCTGGAGGGCCTGTCCTCGGCAGCCTGGCAGTCTGTCTGCGGGACTTCATTCCAGCTCA
>PVKN010014735.1:0-18913 GCA_004027915.1 Capromys pilorides
TGTCATATGATTCCTTCTCCGGGGTCTCTGTCTTCCAGTGATCTTGGCATGAAATACTGGATAATTTTGGCCCTATATCTTTGTACGTTCTCATCCAGTATTCACTCTAATCACACCTTCCTCCCCGTACTGTGTGCTAGCTAGCCCCTGGCCACGTATGGGGTCAGCTGAGGTGATCAAGGCCCATCTTGCCTTCCTGAAGCTTCCAGCGAGTGGCAGTGGAGACAGCACCATCCATACCTACGGCTTTGGGGGACTCAGAAGGTGCAGGGAGAGGCGCAGGAGGCTTCCTGGAGGAGAGCCTTGGAGGCCAGGAGGAGCCAAAAGCAGGATGGGAAATTAGTTCAGCAAAAAGTGGCCAGAAAGGATACTGATTTCTTTTCTCTGTTGACATCTAAGAAGGGCGCAAACCATCCCAGGAGGAGCTGAGAGTATTCTTGGCAGAGTAAGACAGCGTGAGGAGCTGTCAGAGGCCAAGGGAGGGTCCAGGGACAGGAGAGCAAAAGGGCCCACCTGTGCCTAGCACTATGGTTCTTATTAGTTCCATTTGACGAGCTTGAAGTCCAGAGGAGCTCAGCAAGTTGCCCGAGGCCACATAGCACTCAGTTATGGAGCCAGAATTTGAGCCTTGATTTTCTCAGTTTGCTGGGACAACCTGGTAAGCTGGGGTAGAAAGATGCCAGGATGTCCTCTCCTTTTATACCTGAGGCCCATGGCTGGTCCCTGGGAGTGGAGCCCCCATCCTGTCCTTCCAGTGCTGGGTGACCAGGTAGGTGTGGACAGCAAAGCGACAGAGGCAGGTATGCGTGGTCCTGCGTCCCACTGCCGATATCTTCTGCACCAGCGGCGTCCCTGTGCCCCTCAGCCACTGCCCAGGGCTGGGTAAAGTCATGCCTGTTTTACAGAAAAGTAAACCGAGGTTTAGAACAGTGACAGGCAGGGAAGCAGTAGGAGCCAGCCCAGCAGCCTCCCCAGGAGCCCCACACTGTCTTCTCTGGGTCCCTGCCTGGCTCTGCTCACCTTGAGAACCTGGGCTTGGCACATGGGGTCCAGGCTGCCTCTAGAACACTCCAATGGGGCCGTAAACAGCTGGGGAAGTTCCCCTCCCTCTGGCCTCTGCCTTTCATCTGGCTGGGCCTCGGGATCTGGCGAGAGAGAGCCGTTTATTGAGGAAGTTTGTGCATTTAACAGTTTAAGCCTTTCTAAGCCTGTGGTACAACAGGATTTGGGAGCCGTTAACAATTCTGTGTGGTTAAGAGATTTTCATTTCTCTGCGGCAGCTGGCTCAGGTCCCACTGGCCCACTCCAGCCTCCACCCTACCCTGTTGGGGCACCCACTGCCCCAGGACCCTTGGTCTTCAGGCCGCTTCCCTGTTGCTTCTCCCATCCTCCCACCCCAAGCTCCTAACTATGAACTTTGACCTTAGAGAAAGCACTGAGGCCCAGAGAGGAAAATGGAGTTGACCCAGGCCTCATAGCCTCAAGAAGCTTGAAATGAAACCTGTCGCAGTCCCTTCCCCATCCCAGACTCTGGGGCAGGAGGAGAGCACAGTATATTGTTTGTATATTTTAATCCCTCATTGGCAGAACTCAGGAAAATCCCTCTGACACTAGGGTGATCCCTGCCAAGGCCTGGGGGCAGGGAGGGAGCGACTCACCTTGTCAGGTGCAGACCAGGGTCAGACCTCAGGCCCAGAACTCTTCATACTACACCAACCAGCCTGGGTCTTTTTCTCTGTAGTTTACGGGAGAAATGCCACTTGTAATTATAATGTCTTACACATGTACAGTATTTGTTTACTTGCACCCCGCTTAGCTCCAGAAGAGACTGGAGTCTGCTTTGGTGTGGCATTTGGTCTCACCCCATGAGATGCTTTGATCTGAATGACACTCACCCGAGAGAGGTACCTCGAAGGTTGTCGTCACCACTTTAGAGGCAGGAACACTGAAACCAACAGGAAACAAGATGTTCCCAGGGTCATGGAACACGTTGGGGGGTGGGGGGGGGCAGGGGCTGGGTAGAGCTGGGACCCAAAGCCAGAACTGCCGCTTGCTGGCCTGGCATTCCTGTCTCTAAGGAGTCCAGCCAGGCAGCTCTAAGATGTCCAGGCCAGCAGTTCTGCCTCCCCTCTGCGAAACGGAGACCCCAGGGTTCCCCAAGACCCATGGGAGGTCTACATCACAGATGGGAGGAGCTGGGCCGACCTCGGAGCTCCTCACTCCCAAAGATGCATAGCTGTGTGAGGACAATGGTGAGTTTGGGGTAGCTTAGTCAGGCTCGAGTGTCTGTGGGAACCCCCCAAGTGGGCGTGGCCTTGAGGCTCCTCCCCTCACCGTTGAAGGACTATGGCCCTCCAGAATCTCTTCTGTGGAGCCCTGCACAGCGTGAATACTGCATCTGCACTCACTACAGGGGCTTGTTTTCTGGTCAGGGCCACACGGCAGTGAAGGCCCAGGTGCTACCACTACCAGCCTACACGGAGCATGCGCTTCCGCTGTCTACTCTTCCCAGCCTCTGAATGCTGTTCACCAACTGCATGGTGATGAAAACTGAAAGCCAAAGAAGTTCAGTGAGATGGGTCTCCCAGGGAACCAGAGCGGACCCAAGGGTCCTGATCCAGCTCTGTCTCTGGCTGGGCTCTAGTCCTAAAGCACAGATTGGAACTAGGAGTCCAGGTGGAGAAGAACACATATCGCGTGGGCGTTCACCATGCAGTGAGCCTCTGCCCTGGCCTGGTATGCAGTGCTTTGCCGAATCCTTATGATCCCCAGAAGTGAGGAATGATAGAAGGGGACATGGAGGCCCAGAGAATTAGGTAACCAGCCCAAGCTCATGGTTAATGGGTGGTGGAGTCAGAAATAAAGTCCAGGGCCCAGGAGATAGCTCAGCAGAATAAGCTCCTGCCTGGCAAGCACAGAGTCCTGAGTTCAATCCCCAGTACCATAAGAGAGAGAGAGAGAGAGAGAGAGAGAGAGAGAGAGAGAGAGAGAGAGAGAGAGAGATCTAAAACCTGTACCCATCCCACTGGAATGTTTGCAGTGTTTCCTCATTAGTAATTTTTTTCACAATTTTTATCTCATTTGATTCTCATCCACCCTGAAGTAAAAGAGGTGTTATCCCCGTTCTCCAGAGGAGGAAATTAAACTTCAGCAGGGCGGGAGGACCTGCCCATGGCATGGCTCACTTGGAGAAAGGGACAGAGCTATGACTCAGATGAGGTTATGGGTGGGTTGGTTCCAATGCCTGGGCTCTCCCCAGCAGCCATACCTGTTCTGGGACCATTTCTCTTCTGGAGCCCCTTGTGGGTGCTTTCTGGGGTTCTGGCTTATATCCCTCCTCTGTACCTCGGAGGGCCCGGGTGCCAAGTTCTTAGCTCCTCCTCTTCCCTTTGTCTGACTGACTCCCTCTTGTCCTGGGATGTCGAAGGCCTCCTCTGGGATCATCTCCAGCCCAGTCTCCTCTCTGGACTCCAGAGTCTACACTCCTCTGCCTGCTGGCCACCTCCACCCCACCTTCACCACCCTCGCCTCTCCTCTAGCCACAGCCAGAGGGCTCCTTGGGACACCTGGTCAGCTCAGAACCCGCTGAGGCTCCGCACCCCACACAGAACAAAAATCCAGGTCCCCAAAGCAGCCCCTGAAGCCCTCCAATCCGGGTTCCTCCTGTCTCCCTCCGCTTCCTTCCCACCTCTCTTGCTGTAGCAAGCTGACCTCCTTGGCCAGTTCTTCTGCCTTGAATCTTGCTTCCTCAGATAGCCACATTGATTGCTTCCTTGCTTTTTTCCGGGTCTCTGCCTAATGTCATCTCATCAACGCTCCCCATCACCCCGTTTTTGTGCAGGCATGCATCCCCTTTCCCCCCTGCCCACCCCCGCTCCATCTCTCTGTCATCCTGTCACCAAATGACATACTGCATTTGTTTGAGATTGTTCCTCTGCTGCTGTTTTCCCCAGCCGCAACATAGGCGCCGCCAGGGCAGAATTTCTGTGTTTCATTCCTCACTGCATTTTCGGGTTCTAGGACAGCATTTAGCTCATAGATGGGGCTCTATGAATACTTGCCACAGAGTCCACCCCATCTCATACTCGGCCACCAGACCCTCCCACCCCTAATTCGAGTAACACCAATAACAAAGGTCCTCAGAAGGGGTGCTTTCTGTAGCCTGTAGGGAGACTGGGCTAAGGGCTGGCACAGCCAGGATGCCACAGCAAGTTTGGCTATGCTTAGGACAGATACTTGTAAGTGCAGATAGAGGATCTTTATTCTTGATAGGCTTTCCCATATGTTCTCAAATCCTTCTTGGATCTGGGGGTCTCAGAAAGTATTTCTCATTCATGTTCATCTTTCACAGGAACAAATGTGATTTCTACCCCTGCTCTTTCCAAATGGTGTTCAGATCCCTGCTGTGTGGTCCCAGACCAGAACTTGCTATGGAGCCATTTCTGTCGGTAGGAGCTAGGGAAACCCACTGTATGTCCGGATCTGTGCAGACCTGGGGCTAAGGAGAGGATGCGGCCCCTGCCCCACCACTTACCACCTGTGAGAGTTACTCAGCCAGGTCCTTTTTTTCCTGAACCCTGGTTTCCCAGTGGTCTCCATCTCCCAAGGCTTTCAAGAGGGTTTAAAGGTGTTAAAAGAGCTCAGAAGACAAAAGGCTGCGAGTGGGGAGCAGTAGTCTAATTCCAGAAATTTCCCAGAGCAGGGCTGGCAGGCTTACTATAGAGCAAAGGAGTAGGCACGTGTCTACAGAGGGGCTACACATGGGGATAGATGACCCCCAATTACCAACAAACCTGGGCACACATCAGGTGCCTATTGTGCGCTTACAGAAATACATTGTTTGAACCAGCTGGGGTCCTTCTATGTAGCGGCCCTGGAACATCTCAGAGTCAGGGAAAGCCTGGGTCCAAATTTGGGCTCTGCTACCTCCTTACCCTGAGACCCTGCCTGGGAGCTCAGTGTCACCATCTGTACCATGGCTCTTAGATACTAACAGCCTCCAATTCTCTCCTACCTGGTCCTTGTAGACCCTCCAGAGGCCATTAGGACAGCTGTTATAATCTGTTTCCACATTGTATGCCACAGTCCAAGTGTCTAGGAAGAAGAAGATTTAGTGACGTGGGCAAGAGCCAGCCTCCAGGTTTCAAATACTGGCTCCAGTTTTTACTGCCATGTGGCTCTGAGCAGGTAACTAAGCCCCAAAGCCTTGATATTCCCATCTGTAAAATGGGTGGAACAGTCCATGGAATGGTACAGGGAGAGTTGTGAAAACTCAAGAAGGTAATAGAAGGAAAGCTTTTGGTCCAAGACCTGAAATGTTAACTCTGCTGATAGAAGCCTGGGATTAACTATCAACAGGCTCAGGGTTGTAACTATCTGCTTTGATGGATTAAAAAAAAAAAAAACAGAGTTGGAGAGAGCAAGTGTCTCACTCCAAGTCAGGCTGCAAGTGATGGCTGTGAACACAGCTTGTCTGGTGAGCCGTGGTACATGGCCTGGCTAAGCGTTGGGGACCATGTGGAGCTATTTCTGTCCCTGTGTTCCCAGCAGATTTGGGTCCCAGGGCCTTGTGTCAACCGTAGACTCTGCCCCAGGGGTTCTTAGGCCTCACCCGATCCCCTTAGGGTTACTCTGACTCCTTCTAGGAAACCAGACCCAGGCTTCTAGTTTCTGCCTTCAAAGCTATCACCATCTGAATAATGAACGGTGTTTTGAAGAGACCTAAGGGTGGCTGTGGGGTTTTGTGTGTTGCTTGCCTGGGCACGCTGGGTAGCCTTAGGAGCACCCCATACATATCCCTGACAACCCCAGTCCTGAGCTGCTTCCCTCCACACTCAGCTGTCAGAGCTGTCAGTCTAAAGGAGCTCCCCGGAGTCCTGAGAGCAGTGCGCATGTATGTGCCAGATCAGCACGGAGCATCCCGTGTGCGTGTGTGTGTGTGTGTGTGTGTGTGCGCGTGCACGCGCGTGCGCACGTGCGTGCCCTGGGTCTGCTGTTAGTGTGCTTGTGAGCCTGCATACGCACGCATCTGCTGGAAACTGGCCTCTGCATGTTGGGACATCTCTGGGCCCCTGAGCATGTACCTCCATCTCCAACTGGACTGGGCACACCTAGACCTGTGCAGGTCCCCCCAGAACCACGTCGGTGTGCTCTCATGTCTACTGCCTGACACACCTGTGCCCAGGGAGGAGCACACTGGGGTGCTCAGCCACACAAGTACCGAGATAGGAAAGTGTGCACACACACATCCATCCATCCATGTGTGGAGGTCGGGATTGTGTATGCCACCACCATGTGGCCCCATTCGCTGGGTCACTGGTACGTGTTGGCACAGGCGTCGCGGGGATGGGCCACGCTATGTGTTTGTGTGTACATGACTACTGTGGGAAGCCGGATGAATGTGTACTTGACAGTGGCTGTTTGTAAGCACGCATGTGTAGGTGATGTGTGCACATTAGGAACACACACACACACACACACACACACACACACACTCTTTCTGGAGGCCAGGATGTCAGGGCCATTGATTTTCTGTCTCTCAGAAATTTCTTTTGAGGTCCTCTTCTTGTCTCTTTCATGAACCAAAGTCAGCAGATCCATCGTTCTTAAAGAGCCTGTTCCGCTGCACAGTTCTCTGTCCCTGGCCTGCCTGCCACCCCCAGGCTGTGCACAGAGGCACATAGAGGCTGAGCCAGGCACCCGAGGGCCAGGGACCCCGGAGGGCTGCATCAGGGGCTTGGGGTTCTGCTGGTCTTTAGGCATGTCGCCCCGCCATCCCCATCCCTTCCCGAGCCTCGGATGCTTGTCTGCCACAGGAGCAGAAGATGGCAGTGACAACAGGAGTGGCGTAGCCCCTGCCAGTCTATCCATCCACCCTCCGACCAGGCGTGGTGTTTCTGGTGCACTTTTGCCTTCTACAGAGGGTAGCTTGAGCCTGTCCAGAGGGCCGTGGGAGAGCCTGGGCAGGAGCGCTTCTGCGCGGCCCCCACTGAGGTCCTCTGGTCCCAGTACCCTGCCGATGTCTCTTCATTTCATCCTGGCCACTGCCCCAGGTGGCAGTTGGTGTCACTCCCGCTCCACCAAGGTGAAAACTGAGGCCAGGACGCTGTAAGACCTCGCTGAGTCTCCCAGGGAGCAGGCGGAAAGCGAAGACAGGCCCCCACTGATTCCTGAGCTCCCCCACATTTCAAGAATGCTCCCTGGAGTGGCAGGAGCCAGGCCAGATCCCAGGGGTGACAGGCAAGGATGGCAGAGAAGGCCAGGGCCCGAGTGTGTAGAGGAGGACGGAGGGCAGCGGCCCTCAGCCTCTACCAAGGTTCCTTCTGCTGCCCTTCCCCCTCCAGATGGGCAGCCCCTTGCGGGGTCCCCTCCACCCCCTCATGCCGCAGTCTTTGTGGCCCGGGAAAAATGCCTCTCTTTATCTCCCAGACGCCCCTTCCCTTTGATTCTCCTCTCTGCAGCGTTTCTACCGACCTCTGCGTGTTGGGAATCCAATTAGAGGCGCGGATGGAGAGAGTGACAGCCGCCGAATCCCGCCTCGGCCCCTCCAAGCACGCTCGGCCGAGCTGCCAGCGGCGCGCAGGCCTGCTTGTCATGCTGGGCCCTGCTCGGGGCTTTGTGGGGATTAGCTGCCGGGGGTGGGGCGCTCTGCAGATGGGACCAGAAGTGATGCTGGTGAATGTCACGAGCCAGCAGAGGGAGAGGGAGGAGGGGGCTGCTGAGCGCTGAGAAGGAAGTGGGTGGGAGCCCGCCTGCCTGGACAAGGACTGGGCCACCCCCTACCTCTAGGGGGTGCTTGTGGGAAGTGGTGGGTGCTCAGGTTACTCGGCAGGTATAGAGGTAGACCTGGCACCCAAACTCAGGGTCATCATTGGGGGGGATCTGGGTGAAGGACCAGAACTTCCACCAGGGAGGAACTTCAGGGCAATTTGATTGCAGGGGTGGGGTTTTGTTCCAGCGCTTCATTTGCAAAAGCAGTCTATGTACTACTGGGAGAAAAGCACAAGGAATGGGGAGGGGGCTCCCAAGGCTCCTCCTTCAACAGCTATCCTTGGCATGGCCACCACCCTAAGGCCAGAAGGAGGACAGGGTGGCTAAGGGCAGTCTATGTCAGTGGGACTTGTCCTCCACGCCTGTCACCCTGACCTTGCTTCCCAAACCCCTGGACCTCCAAGTGAGCCCTTCCAAAGAGAGATATGATGTCCGGGGAAGTGGCTTAGGGCCCTTGGGGAAAGCAGCACCAAACAGATTATGGTCAGACACTCAGCCTACGGGCCCGCGAAGCCCCAGCACCTTGGAAGCAGCTCTGCCGTGTGCTGAAGTCCTGTACCTATCTGCTGCGACCCCTGCCCCCAAGACCTCATGATACAGAGAGATGAGGAGATCCTGATGCAGAGGGTGGCAGGATGTGAGAAGGAAGTGTGAGGATTCTGAGGACCGTGCGTTGAGGAAGTGAAAAGGAGATTGTACCCAGCCTGGGAGTCCTGAGGGCTTCTTGGAAGAAGAGACATCTGAGTTGAGACCTGGCAGACAGACATAAGTAGCCCAAGGCAGCCCTGGATATTTGGGGCCTGAGGGACAGGGCAGCTGTGGGGCATCTAGGGGTGTGGCCCCTGCCACCCCTCCCCATGCTCATTCCACAGCCGCCAGGCCTGGGCAGGGCCACCCATCGTGGCACCCAGCAGAACTGCACAGCTGTGGCCATCCCACAGTGTGTGGATACTCAGGGTCTTCCATAAGAGTCACCACGGAGTGGAGCAGTGGTTGGGAGGCCATGGTGCAACTATAGAACCCATTTTTCTCCAGCAGACCTGGGTACTTTCTTGCTTGTTTTGACCCACCCTGAGGAGTGGGCATCACCACTTATACTACAGTGAAAAAACAGGATCCCCAAGACTCAGGGGGACTGGTTCAGGCCTGCAGTGTGTCTTACCTTCCTGAACTAACGTTTACATCCAGGACCTGAGTTTTTGTGGAGCTTGTTCAGGCTTCTTGCTGCACCACCTGGCATGCAGTAGGTGCTCAGCAGGTGGTGGATGGATGGATAAGTACATAGATGGGTGGATTGGTGGATGGATAGATGATGGATGGGTGGATGGATAGATGGATGGATGGATGATGGATGGGTAGATGGATGGATGGATTAGATAGATAAGTAGATAGATGGGTGAATGGATGGATGGATGGGTAGATGGATGGATGGATAGATAGATAGATAGATAGATAGATAGATAGATAGATAGATAGATAGATGATGGATGGGTAGATGGATGGATGGATTGGTGGATGGATAAGTGGATGGATGAGTGGATGGATGGATGATGGATGGGTGGATAGATGGATGGATTGGTGGATGGATAGATGGATGAGTGGATGGATAGATGGATGGATGGATGGATGGATTGGTGGATGCATAAGTGGATGGATGGGTGGATGGATGGATAAAAACTAATCACTCTGTCGACCAATTCATCATCACCCAGTACGTTTTCCAAACAGCAAATCTGCACCACCCCCATCATGCCTGCAAAGAGTGTATTAAATATGAATTAATCTTACAGCTCATTCTGCGGAATGCAAGATGAGGAGAGAAAGAAAAGACACCCTCCTTGGTTGTGCACACCCGCCTGGGCCTGAACACACATACTCACACCCACTCACACTCCCGACACACTCGCTGCACAGTGACCCCTCACACATTCTCACCCAGCATCCATCAGAGCTGGCACAGGGACAGCAAAATGCAAGAGCCTCCCCCTTCCACTTCCCCCAGCTCGAGAGTCCAGGCCCTCAGGCCCGTGACACCCCTTCCCTCTATCTCAACCTGATGCCTCTTTCTCTTGCTGCCTGCCTCTTCCCTTCTCCCTGCTTTCATCCTTTCCTCTCCCTTCCTCTTTCTTCCTCCTGGGTTTTCCACTTCCTGCTCCTTTCTTGGCTGTTTCTGCCTCAACCACTCCACTCTGCCCCCCTCCCTCTGCCACCCCACCATGCTGTCCCCTGTCTCGTGCCTCCTCTCTTTGCCTGCACCCTCTCCCACTTTCTTCAGCCCCTTCCCTCTCTCCCCTCAAAGCCTAGGGGACCTTATGCCCTGGATGCACTGTGAGCTGAAGAGGGGAGCCTCTCCTGAACCCAGATAAGCAAGGGTCAAGCGAGGGTCAGAAGGCAGCCCTCCTGACAGCCCCTAGAGGGGGCTGGATGTGCCTTAGCCTCTTCACCTGCAGCGCCTGTCCCATGGCAGCATCTACGCTGCGCCCATGTCCTCTGACTGCCCCACCCCAGCCTGTTCATGACCCTTCTGTGTCCTGGGCAGGGCCTCTACCTCTGAATCTCAGTTTTCTCCCCATAAGACAGAGCAGGACCCTAAAAGGGCACAATGTGAGGCTCAGAGACCTAAAGCCAGCCAGGCTCACCATGTCCCACCAGGCGTTCAAGGGCCCCCATTGCCCACACACTCAGAACCCGTGGAGGCAGGTGAGCTGGACGGTCCCCTAAGCCTCAGGTTTTGGTGATTGCTGCTTGGGCTGTGATAGAGCCCATGTGCCCCGGAGTCAGTGAGGGCAGACTGGGAGGCCAAGGCCAGGGGCCGTGAGGCAGCCAGCCTGTGGAGGCTTTGGAGGCCTCTGGTCCTCAGCTGGGCCAGCGTCTAGTGGAGCCACAATGGCAGCTGGTGTTCCTGTGTCTATATGGGGGTCTCAGATACTTGCTTGGCCCCTCGCCACTCCCTTGGGGTTAGAATCCTCCAGGTAGGGGACGAGCCACCTACCTGTAAGCCCAAGTCATCCGCCTGTCACCTGGGCTCCACGCTGGCCACCGGGGCCTGGCTTTGTGGTTCTGAAGGACACAGAGGTGCTGAGGTGTGGCAGGACCCCGTTTGTGTCTCAAGCCACACTCCGCCTCTTGGAGCCTCAATGTGCTTATCAGGGCCCAGCGTGGACACTGGATAAAAATCTCCCAGCTTCCAAGGTATGCGCTCCAGACCTGCCCCTCCCCTGGTGGCCTGAGGAGTCTGCACAGGTCACTCACCCCTCCTCCCACACATCCCGACCACCCTGCCCAGCCAGCTGAGCCGAGGGGATCCAACACTGTGAGCAGCTGGCCTGGAGTCACCAGGCCTTTAAATGTGCATTGGGGTATGGGAGATGGGATTCTGTCAGGTGAGGTGGGCTGAGGGTGGGAATCTGGAAGGAGCCTGTGTGTGTGCACGCGTGTGCATAGGGTGCTCGCCAGCGTGTGCTTGTGCCTGGGCTGGGGGCTGCAAATATGTCTGAGGGTGAGCTTGCAGAGCAGGAAAACAAAAGAGCGGGGTGAGATGCTGGGGTTGGCGGCTGGCCCATTTGTATGCATCAGGGAGCAGGAGCTCAGGGAGGCTGAGCTGCTCTTGAGAGAAGTCTGCTTCCCAGAGTGCACCACAGGAGAGAGAGCTGCAGATACAGATACCTCCACCCAGCCATCCTAACCAGCCCAGAGGGGGAAACCGAGGCCGGAGGGGGCTGTGTAACAAGTGACTGAAACTCAGCCATTCAGACCAGGATTCTCCAGCTACATCGAGGGCCTTTGGGAACTCCCACCTGGTACACAGTTGGACAAATGAAGCGGGGAACAACGGCCGTGGGCGCTTGTAAAGTGCCGTGTACCAACATGGTGTGATAACTCAGTGATCCACACAGGATCCTGCGCGCAAGGTGTGCGCTGCTTGGGCATCCCCTTGGAGAGGTGGGAAACTGAGGCACAGAGAGGGGAAGCCCCTGGCTCAGGGTCATATAACTAGTAAGCTGCAGGGCAAGGGTTTAAGCCCAGGCCACCTGGGTTTGTCCGTGTTTTGCAGAGGAGGGTGTCCAAATAGGAGGCTTTCCAATGGGGGAGGACAGGAAGAGGCAACACCAGGTTAACACGCACGGCATGATCTCCGTACACGTGTCCATGCTGACAGTTCCTCTTGTGAAGTCTCTGAAACCCAGGTCTGATGTTCCTGTCCCCCAGCTCTGAGCACCCCAGCAGCATGTGCTCACGAGAGGGGCTCTCCCATGAGGTTTTCTGTCCTGGCCCAGGAGCCCATTTCTCTCAGCTCAGCCCCTGCCACCCATCCCCACCCCCACCAGGCAGGTGTTGGCTGTGCCTTCCACAGGGCCAGGCCCCACAGGGACAAAGCGGAGGGCGCGCCTGGGCCTCCCAGCCTCTGCGCAGGCTGAAGCTGCTAACAGGCTGGAAATCTCTTTTGTCAAAGCCTGCGCTGCCTCCAACCTCCTTTAATTAAAGACAATTAGTGCTTTCAGCCCCTGTGCACAGCTCAGCTCTCCTGTTTGCAAACACACAGCTGCGGGAGCTTTGTGCCCCCCCCCCTTGCCACCGCCCCCAGCCCCGCTTCCCCAGAGAGACACAGAGGTGCCTTTATTACCAGCGCTCCGGCTGTGGCACAAAGAGCAGGCACCACTTCGTAAGGAGGGATGGGAACACCTCCCTGCAGGGTGGAGCGGCAAGGGGGCCACATGTGGGCTCGGGGTCCACTGCTCGAGGAGGTCCGGGGAAGGAGGTCCGGGGGTGCCAGGTCCAGCAGGGGCACCTTTGAAGCATTTGCTTTCTTTTCTCGCCTGTCCCCTCTGGGCCCTGGTTTCTGGTCTGGCATTTGGGCTCTGCCTCTGTGTCCTCCCAGGACCTGTGTCCCACCTGGCACAGCAAGGACACAGATACTGTGTCCTTGAATACTACTTCATAAGGAGGGAAAGAGGGGTGGCCTTGAGGCCCTAATGTATGCTAGGGTCCTCATGACACTGCACACTGTGTTACTGCAGTGTCCCTGTTCTAGAGACAGAGGCTGGGAACGGCTGTGTAACAAGCATGACCAGGAAGCAGCAGGACCAGCTCTTAAGGTCAGCATCCTGACCTGAGCACACTGCTGGACCCACGCAGCTGAGGAACCCACTCCTGGAGGTCAGAGCTCTTCCTCTGGTCTGCTCTGAAGCCCTGTGGCCTGAGCCTGTGCCATGGGCCAAGCTATCTCTGGTGCCCGATATAAGGAAGGCCTGGCCGTGACTCTCGGGAGCTCCAGCCCTGAGCACAGCTGTGGGCCCTGCAAGGACAGAGCCCATAGCCTTCTCGCAGCATAGGAATAAGGGCAGCTGCTTACAGGGAGAACTAGCTGCCAAGACATTGAGAGTTGTCCTCAGGAGAGAGGGAACCATGGGTAAAGGGAGCCCTCCACCTAGAGCCCAGGGGTGCAAAGGAAATGCAAATTCCTGACAACATGAACAGTTCCGGCAGGAAAGATGTCACTGTGTCCCTAGTAGATGCGAGGACAGAGGTCACATAGAGGGGACCCAGCTTCCCTCTGATTGCAGTAGTGTGCCCACTCCCTGCACAGCTCCACCAGGAAACTGCCTGCATTGCGCGCTCTCTCGCTCTCTCTCTCTCTCTCTCTCTCTCTCTCTGTGCCTTTCATGTCTGTGTGTTGTTGATGTTTAAACCCACCCATGCTAGGCAAATGCTGTACACTGAGCCATATCCTCAACCCTTTTATTTTTATTTTGAGATGGGGCCTTGCCCAGTGGTCCAGGCTACCCTTAAATTTGCAACCCTCCTGAGGCTGGCAAGATGGTTCGGCGGTCTAAAGCACTTGCTTAGGAAGGTGTAGGCAACCGTAGGGACCAGGGTTTAATCCCTGGCATCACATGCTGTGCCAGCCCCACCCCTCTTGCTGCCTGGCTCCCTTCCTGGATCCAGTACAGACATCACCAATCAATCAAATCGCTCTTCCCATCAATCTAGAAGTGCCGCCAGTAGACTCCTTGGAGTGTGCTTGCCACACATGTGGTAAGGCTTACATGCCCCCTTGGGCAAGTCCGGCACTCACATTTTGCAGATGAGACTGTCCAATTAGCATGCTTTCCAAGTGGGGAGAAGACATCTTCATAGTAACATAACTGAACATTTACAGAGTGATTTCTGTAGACCAGGCACAGCTCTCAGTTCTTCATATATGTGTAATTCCTGAGACATCCCTTCCACACGGATACTATTCTTCATCTTCTCAGTTTTATTTTGGTTTGATTTTGAGACAGTGTCACTAACTCCAGAGTGGCCTTGAACTCACTAAGTTTCCCACGCTGGCCTCCAACTTGTGATCCTCCCGCTTCCCAGGTGCTGGGATTACAGGTGTGTGCCAGCACACCCAGTTTGTCTTGTTGGTTTAGAGGGAGAAGCTGAGGCCCATCAGGAAGTTGCAAGGAAGGGTTTAAAGCCAGGAGCCTGGCTGTCAAGTTCTGTGTCCCACATGTCTGCTCCACTGGTGTGGGACCTCAGGGACCCCAGAGCCTTGCGGGCTGTGCGTCCAGCCTCCCCATGAGCCTTTGGCTTGCTATTACCCTAACAGAGACCAGAAAACTGAAACAGAGCGGGTGGGGCCTGGCCAGGCCTGGGGTTCCTCTGCCTTTCTGCAGCTCCGGCCCTGTTTCCTCCATCCTAGATGGCTTCCTGCAATGCCTCTGCAGGCCCCTTCAAGTCCCCTCACACCCCCAACCCCATTTCCTGTGACCCCTGGCCCCAGCCTAACCCACTCCACTCAATTTTCTAAGATGAGTTGCAGAAGTTTCGGGCCTGAGTGAGGAGACTGGAGAATTAACGAGCTGCTCCCCGGCAGTTGGCAGTTTCCAGGCACCAGCTGGCCTGGAGTATTTACCCGGCACCCTCAGAGCAAGACAATTAAATGGAGCTTAGGCTAGGGTACAGAGATATCTATGATCAGACGAAACCTTCCTAAGATGTTTTTCTAAAGGATCAGTGCCTGAGGCAACTTTCCAGGGCTCTGCAGTCTTTATTCATTCTTAATAACATATGATACGCTAATTCCAGAACATTGATTTTATGTATATATATTTGCTCATTTATTTAGCATTTACTGTGTGCCAGGCTCCTTACTTTGTTAAATGCTCTGCAAAAGATTCAATCATCTCAGGCAGATGTAATTGTTGCATTTTACGGGTGAGGAACTGACACCAGCAGGGTGTTCAGACATCTCCCAGATCACACAGGGAGGTGGGATTTGAACCCAAAATGATCTGACTCCAAGTGTCTGCTTTTGGCCATAGGACAGGTCACATTCGTGGTCTTGGAGTGTATGGAATACTGCAGCTAGGCTGAGCCAATAGCAAGAGGAGACCCAGCATGCCTTGTGTGTCTACTCTGCAGTAGACACAGGGAAGAATAACCGTACTCTGAGAGCTATCATTCTAAAGATCTATGCTGCACAGATGGGAGCCCAGGAAGTCTGACCCACTCACATTAGTTCTGAAGGTGCTGGGCCCGAGGTCAGAGAGAACAGGGACTTTCCAGGTGAAGAGCTCAGTTTGGACACCAGAGTGCTCTGCATGTTAAGGCAATGGCTTAACATCTGCCCACATGTTTGCTAAAAGGGTTGAACTTGGTAGCTCTTGTGCCAGACACCTGGGCACCAGGCACAGAAGCAAAGGAGGTGGCAGCCGAGTCATTATGGCCACTGTGACCCATGGCAGGAAGCCTGTTTGACTGATACCACGCAGCAGGGGCCTCGTCGTTGGGCCCTTTCTTCTGTGCCTCGGGCCTTATGGGGGTGAGGGACAAGCTGATCACTTGGTCCTTGAGAAGCCACCTCCTGCTGCCCTCCAGGAGCATCCAATCCACGTTTCTCTTTAGATCTCAGTTCCCCAAGTCAAAGAAAGGTCAGAACCAGAGGTCACCTGTGGTCCTCTGTACCTAGAGTACTGTGAGATGCAAGGAAGGGCCATCCCTTTCTCAGGAATGTCCCAGTGGGCGTGGGTAGGCAGGGGTGCAGGGGCTTCTGGTGACCATTGTCCATTCAGGGACAGCCCATCCCCAGCAGAGCTGTCCAGGCAGGAAGCCACCTTCCAGGCTTTTGGCCCTCCCACCCCCACCCCAGCCAATCCCTTCTGGCTCCTGGTCACTGAGTCGCTCCTGAGTTGTCACTTGGTCCTTGTCATCCCATGGTATACGGCTAGGAAATGACAGCTCATGTGGTAGACTCAGACATCCCAACAGAACAGAGGTCCAAGTTTCCTCAGACCTCAGACAACTCCAGAGTAGCCTGTTGAAATGCCCTGTTCCTTGACCTTGGGGTTAGGTGCCATCAGCCAAAACTAGGGAGTCAGAAAAAATAGTCTGATCTCAGCTTGACTGCTCCCTGACAGTGTGACCCGGAGTGAGCCCCTTACCCTGTATGAGCCGCCATCTTCTCACCTGTAAACTGAGACAGTTGGATAGAAGAAACCTCCCTAGCCCCAAGCACGTAAGAGCATCACCCAGCCCTGTCCCGTTTCTGGTGCTACTGGATGAGGGAGGGCTCCGCCATCCTGTGCTTTGGGCCCAGCTGGCCTAGGAGACCCAGAGTCAGGGCTCAGCTCCGATGCTTGTGACCTCTATATGGAACCCAAATTCTCCATGCACTTCTCTGTCCAACTCGTGTCCCTAGTTGACCCCAGGGATCAGCACCAGCAACTGTCACCTGCGCCATATATAGGGACATTTGGGAAATGGCTGCTCCCCTCAGTTATACTCTCAGTCCAGTGTCCCCAGGCCCATCTGTCCTTGTAGTGGTGAGATAACCCTGCCTGGACACTGAGTACTTGGGGCCCTGCCTGAGTAGCCATGTCACCTGGAAGTGAGTCCCTTCCCTCCCTCAGTCCCTGGATGCTCATCTTGCCTCCCTCTCTGGCCTGGGGAAGAGTGTGACATCATAGTGAGTTTGATTACCGCTGGTCAGGGTCCCATATGTCTTGCCTGGTGGGGGAGGAGGGCAGCTTTGCGGGGATGATGCAGCTACAGGCCTGGGGTCCCCTGGGATTCCCTGTCTTCCGCCTGGAGTGCGCAGCAAAGATGCCAGCAAACTCATGGAATACATCTGGTGAGAAAAGCAATCCCGGATGGATGGAGATGGCAATTATGAGCCTTGGAAGCGACAGGGGGGCAGGGGTGCTACCCAGGGTACCCAAGCTCAGCCCCATTGAGCTGAAGGGACTTTTGGAAGAGCTGGGGGCTGTGGGGAGGGTGTGGCTGGGGTGTGGCTTTGTGCCACAGCGCTTGGCGAGCATTCACGGGGTCCCAGGTTCGAGCTCTAGCATTGCCAAAACAGCACCAAAAACCCACTTTGCCACAGAGCTGCCTATGAGGAAGGAGAGGGAGGGCACTTTGGGGACAGTCACAGGGAGAGGCATGTAACACCCGGCATCTAGGGCAAAGCAGGTCCTGGCCTCAACATCCTCACCTATAAAGTGAGCATGGAAGCAGCCATGAGGATTGAAGGGCTTGGGACAGGCCTGGCATGGCTAGGACTCCATAATCATTTGCTGGCATTTGTTGTCATTGTGGGTGGGCAGGACATGTGGGGATTTTAGCCAACTGAGGCTTTGCTGCACCCCGCATCTCATAGGTATTTGATGGGGATTGGTGGGATGACCTGGCCAATGACTTGGTGGATGGAAAGAGAGACTAATCAATGGCCAAGGGCCAGGCCCACTGGGCAGAGGAGTTTAATCTGTGCTTTGTGTGCCGCCTGCTAACTGCTGACATCTAGTCACCTTTTAATTGATGGCTCAAAATTTATTTCAATTAGGCATATTGTATTAGGTATTTATGTCACGGTTCAATGTTACAACCCATGATAATCCTTTTAAACCCAAACCCCCTATCTAGTACTTTTCTGTTTATAAACATAACCACACCTACCCACTGGCCTCCTCTGCACAGTCACCTGTCAGACAAGTTCTCTGCTCCTGTTTTACAGGGGGAGGGAACCCAGGCTCTGAAAGTTGAGTAACTTGTCATAGGTTACACAGCTCTTAAATTGCAGGGCCAGAATGCAAACCGTGAATCTTTTTGTCTTCGTGGGACACCACCTGTCAGGGTGTAGCCCATCAGCAGCTTTGGAGCCTGTTGTGACCGTTTTCAGCAGGGTGGGGGAGGCACCTGATGGGAGCAGCTTGACCCACGTTCTAGGCTGCACTTTGGCCCCTGGGGCGCATGAGGGATGCACGACACAGGAGGCTGACCTCCTGCTGGGCAGCTGCATGGGTGTTGGTGGCGATGGACGGGTGTCCCGAATGGGAAGTCCTGGGCCAAGTAGCACTGTCCCCTCGCTGTGTGGCCACAGGAAGGGACTTCATCTTTCTGAGCTATGTCCCCTCCCCTGCCCAGCAAAGGCTGCAGTGAGCCCCTGGGATCCTCCATGACTGGCACCCTTTGCCCAGACCCCTGGGACCCCCTGACCTCATTTACCATTCTTCGACTTATGAGTTTTTGACTCTGCAAAGGTCAAAAAATGATACACATCCAATACACACTATACTGGCGACAGGCATATGGTAGCGTCCTCTCTGGTGACGGGGATAGGGATGGTGCGGCCCTGATCACAGGGTGCAGACACCCACAATGCTGAGTGGGCGTTTCCCTGAGCTAGGGTGCTGGCTGGCTTAGGTGCATCTGTCACTTGTGCCACTTCCAACCTAGCTTGGGCCGATCAGGATATACCACAATGGTAGGTGAAGAAGCCGTCTCTCTGTTTTCTATTCCATTCTCCTGCGCCACCCTCTGCACTGAAACCTGCACCCAGCACCCCACAATCCACGCACCCCATCTGAGGTTTAGAAGCTGTCCCCCCACATGTGTTTATTGGTTCACATTTGCAGTCAGTACCTGCTCTCTGGACCCGTGGATTCCTCGTCTATGGATTCATCCAGCCATAGCTGGAACATATTTGAAGGAAAAAATTACATCTGTACCAAACATGTACAGACTTTCTTTCCTTGTGATTGCTCCCTAAACAATACCATAGAACAGCTATTGACATAGCATTTACATTCTTCCAGGAATTACAAATCATCAAGCGACGGCTTGATGTCTGTAGGAGAACACGTGTGGATTCTGTGCCAGT
>PVKN010014736.1:0-18911 GCA_004027915.1 Capromys pilorides
CTGGCGACAACGTGGGCACGGAATTCGGGGTGGTGCCCAGAGAGTCCGTGGAGCCCGTGGGGTCCTCACGTTGGCCCACACGACCAACCAACTGCCGCGTCGCCGCCATGACTGCGACCACCGAAGAAATCGCGGCCCTAGCGCGGCGGTGACCCGGAAGCAGCTGGAACTTGTGGGGGGTGGGGAGGACGCGACTTGGCGACGGGCAGTTGACTTCCGGGTCACGGCAGTGCGGGCTCTCACGTGGAGGTGGGGGCGTTTGTCCTGCAGGTGAGCGCGAAACCAGCTGCTCCGCGGGCGCGCGGGTCCGTGGGCCCGGCCCGAGGCGTGCGCGGCGGCGGAGAGGGGAGATAGACGACGTCCTGCGCCCCCTAGCCCGGCCCGGCCCGGCCCGGCCCGAGGCTGCCACCTCCACAGAGTTCTCAGGCTTGGAGGCGGCCGCGGAGCCCGCGCACCCTCGCGGTACGCTGGTGCGGCCGCTTCGGGGCCCTCGCCTGGCTGGCCCCTGAGTCCTGTTGGTGGGTGCGGTGGCAGTGGGGATTGGCGCACCGGCTGGGTTGGCGCCTCTCGCTGGTGTCCAGACCCTGGACTCGTTGATGTCTCCGAAGCTCGTAAGGCAGAATAGTCAAACCAGCCCTCGCAAGGCTGCGCGGGAGTTTGAAGCGCTTTTGGAGAAAGCGTTTCCGTTTACTGGATCGTAAGGTTCATTCCCTCTTCCTTTCTCACTGGAAGTGAATACGTTTGGGGTCGCAGGGCTGAAGAGGGGGTTTTGGAGGGTTTTGAATGGCAGAGATGGGGACAGAAGCAGTTTAAGCTGACTTTCTGTGGCTTTATTTTTGTCCGCTCTCTTGACCATATCCTGAAAGCCCTGAGCTTAACTCCATCCTCTTCAGGTCTGCCCCCTCACTCGCTTCACGCACCTCTGTTTATATGTCAGTATCTCTTGGAGTCTTGTTCTGAGTTTTGTTCCAGGCTTAATTACCACCCAAGTGGCCCTGTTGATGTCATCTGTGCCTCCGACACATCTGTCCACCTGTCAGTGAAAACCTCCACTTGGATATCATGAATCATCTGTCCAAACAGTCTGTTTACTTGGAGAGCCCAAGCTGGCAACTTGTTCTTCAGAAAATATTGACAATAATTTCCTTCCCATCACCTAACCTGGTGGGGCAGGTTATATGCTCTCCATCACACTCTCCTTACCGCTTGCTTTGCTTGTTTTGCTCCTAATGTTATGCCTATTTCTTTCTCAGATCTACCAGCTTTTTGATGGCCCGTTTATTAATCTTGACATTTCTGTAGCTCTTGCTGAATTCATCCAGTGAATATTTATTGAGCCTCTGCTGTGTCCCAGATGCTGAGCTAGGCCCTAGGAATAGACCAGAAAACAAAATGAACAGGAATGAGCAAAAGAGGTACCTATTTTCTGACTCTAGGTATTTCTGGAGAAGATTATGAATGAATTTGAGTCATATGGCAGGCCTGGATCTTTGACCAGTGGCCCTTCTAGGCTGAGATTAGATTAGGCTCCTGGTTTTTCCTTCCAATCATCTAAACTTCCAATGGGGAGGTTCTCCATTTCTAGATTTCCAGATGTATCCATGACATGTAACCCTGGTGTAGGAGTGGCAGAAATTGGGCTGTTAGCTAGAGTTAGAGTAGCCCAGGTAGAAGAAGCTGAAGTGAATTGTGCATGCCAACCCCTTTTCACAGGTACTCCCATTTATCCAAGCAGTGCTAGGCATTTTGGGTCCTTGTGTATCATTGCCAGTCATTAGATGTTAGCAGCCAATTTGAAATATAAGAACAACACAACAGGCTTGTGGTCTGGATGTGGCTCCTGACCTGAGCAACTTCTTGTTCAGTGTTCTTATGGATAGTTAAACTAAGGCCCTGGGGCACAGAGGGCTAGAGGCCATCATTGGGACCCAGGTCTTTTAAACACTAATTGGGGCTTTTTCACTGTGCCTTGTGGAAGGCAGGAAGTTATAAACATTACGTAGCACAAAGGTGGGGGACTCATTTCTGAGTCTAAAGAACCATACAGATGAGCCAGAATATGGGGATAGTTGGGCCATGCTTGATCCTTCTGGAGGGAGTTGGCAAGAAGGATTGACTTCACAGCTTCTGTTTGCTGTGTCCAGTAAAAAGCCTCAAATGTGGCCATTGGTTTCCCTGGCTTCATCACAGTTGTACTCTCAGTTGCTGACCCAGGATAGGCTCTTGGTAAATGCATGTTGAATGAATGACTGCTTAGAACTTTGAGGAAGAGAGTTAGAAAAAAGGAACAGCTAAAACACTAAATAGATTATCTTATTTATTTTCTCTAACAACTCTTCAAGGAAGAGGTGTTAGCCCCCTGCCCCTATTTTCATATGAGAAAACTGAGGTTGGGGAAAGTTAAGTGATTGAGCAGTTTAGGTTTTGAGCCTAAGGCTTTCTGAATTTAAGTTTCCTATTACTTCTTGCAGATTTCCTATTGCTCCAAAGGGATCATAGCCATTTTTCCAGTTCCCTAACATTTTAGATCACATACTTGGGTTTGTACAGAGCTTAATAGAATTGAGCCCTGGAGTCTGGGTGTGGTGATAACTTGTACCATTTCTGTTTTCAGAAATGATCACCAAGACTCAGAAAGTAGAGCTGGGCCTTGGGCTTCCAAAGGAAAAAAAAAAGAAGAAGGAGGAGGAGGAGGAGGAAGAAGAGGCAGTCAAAGAACCAGAGACTCAATACACAATTGTAAATGATGGGAATTATTTTGTCGATAATTCTCCTGTGAGGACCACATCCCCCTGTAGGACTGTAAACCAAGAACAGATGTCACATATACCTTTGGTGAGGAAAAAAAAGAAAAAGACAGGGCACAGCACCTTTTATGAAGAGCTCCCAGAATCTAAGCCCACATCACAAGCCAGCCAGACAGAGAAGTCACCCAGCCCCAGGAAGCAGGCCTTTCACCCCTCAGAGTCCTTCATTGGGGAGAAAAAGAAGAGGAAGACCTTGCCTTTGGCCACATCAGAGGGCTCAGAAGTAAAGACCTGCTGCAACCCCAGTCTGAGTGAGGAGGCAAGCAGAGTTGGGAAAAAGCCCAAAAAACACAAGAAGAAAGGAAAGAACCACGATACCACCGCCTCCTCCGTCCAGGACCCTTGGCTCTGTGAGGCAGGAGATGCTCCACATGGATACACAGTGGAGAAGGGGGCTGAGGAACAGGCAGCCTTGGGGCAGAAACGGAAGCCACGCAGCTCCAGAGAGCACAGTGGTAAAGTGAAGAAGAAGAAGAAGAAAGTCCACCAGGAGGAAGACACCCTCCCAGGCCACTCTGAGTTCTCCAGATCCATGGAGACCAACCCTAGGAAAGGAAAAAAGAAGCCGGTCAGAATTGAGGCTCTGGAGTACATTCCACTAGGAGATCACCCGAAAGCTGGAGTGAAGAAGAAAGCCAAGGCTAAGAAAAAGGAAGAAAAGCCAGTTGTTGAGCTGACTCGAAAAAGGAAGAAAAAGAAGAAGGAAGAGAGCACGGTAACAGTAGACCCTTGGAAGGAGGTAGGTTTTCCTTCAGAAGTGGATCTTTCCTTGGGAGAGTGGAAGCAGGCGTTGGGAGTGTACGTTGCATGTGAATGTATGTTTACACAGGCAGGCCACTTAGGCTTTTAGCTTCCAAAACCCCGGGGGGGAGGAGCTATTGACACATAATTAGAAAGGATATTAGTACCCAGCTTCAGGTATGGCTAGTGTAGGAGTTCACACAATATAGTATAGGTATTCCTTGTGATCAAAGCTCTACCCAAATTCTGACCCTCTGCACTCAGATTCTCAATAATTTAGGATCAGTTTTTCAGATGAATCCCATAATTTCTGAACTGTCATTTGCTAAAAGTTGAGCTCAGTACAAGTGATGTAGGAATCAAATATATTTACAAAGGAGATGGCCATGTGGCTGTGTATTTAGCTTTTGTCTTAGTCTCAGCTCTCCAACCCCCCCACTTCATGGCTTTCATCCTACTAGTTTGACAACCCCCAAAAGGAGGGTGGCCCCTCCAGATAATTATAGGAAATGTTCTAGGGCTGCTGTCAGAAGTCTCAGGTGGATCACTGGCCAGAAACCTTGATATGAAACCAGGAGTGATGTATTGAGGGTACCAATCCCACCTAAACCTTGACCTTTGTGAATGGGGGTGGGGACAGTTCCTGAGAGGAAAACTGGGGTCTTATTGCCAGAAGCAAAGGAGTGGACATAGGCTTGGTGACATCACCAAGATCTTCTGTCTTCCTCCTCATAGGCCTCCTGGAGCATGGAGGGCAGTGTTAGAGAGCCAGGCCAGAGACTCCTGACCTGTACCCCTTACTTGCTGTGCCAAGCCACCACTTCTGACCTCAGGGTATGCGGGTGGGTGAACATGCAGTGGAGACAAGATGGTGTGTGTCTTGTCATGTGTGTGCCATCACAGTGGCTGCCATTTCCTGAGGGTTTACTGTGTGCCTAGGTGGTGATAAATGCTGTCCATGTGTCGACCTGTTGCATCCACCCACCTGTGTGGTGAGGTAACTGCTACTATCATCCCATCTAACAGACAAGAAAAGAGACTCGAAAGTAAAATAGAGCTGGGGAAAGCAGAGCTGGTATTCAGATCCAGACCTGGTTCCTTCTCACAATCCTGTGGACCCTTTCCTAGGAGCCAGTCCTCGAAGCTCAGGCAGTGATGTTTTTCCATGAGACAGCCCTAGGTCCTGTTTCCCAGCAGAGATGAAATAGGCAGGGGGCACATGATGGCTAGCTGTGTAGGCCTTAAAAGTCTAAATTTTCCACTATTCATTTCATTTTCACTTTCTTGTTTGTGGTACAGGGATGAACCCAGGGCCTCACATGTTAGACAAGTGCTCTACTACTGAGCCATATCCTAGCCATTGAATTTTCCTGTAAATAACCAACCCCAGCTCTTATGCACTTGCTAGGGACCAGCCTGGCCCAAGGAGGAGCCTGGTTAATGCCAGCTGGAGAGATCTGCCCCAGCCCACTGGAGTTCCTCTCTGTGACCTATATTCTGTTTGCCCTGACTGGATGGCTTCCACACTGCCCTAAAAGAGATGGTTCTTGTTGGCTGATTTACATTTCCCAGGTTTGCCCTCAGCATTAGGTTTGGTTTCAACACTGTTTGTCTTCAGAAACTTGGGGTCAGGAGGAACTCAGAGGCTTGGAGCCAGCCCCATTCAAATCTAGAATTCCTTTCCCCCAGGAGGCCAGGGAAGAGGGTCCCCTCTGCTCAGCATCTCCTACCCTGGGAGCTCTGACTCCAAGAGAGGCTCTTAAGTCAGGCAGAGGCATGCTTTTCCTCCACAGCCAGATGGGTGCTGTGAGGCAGGAGAGCATCCTTCAGGCATCACATGGTACCAGGTGCCAGGCAGTATATGCCTGGGTAAGGACATACAAGTTTTGACAGTTGAGTCTAATGAAGGGCAGGGGAAGATGGTCAGCTTGAGGTCTCATTGTTAGGGCATCCTGGGGGTATGCTTAGGTGGCCCAGTGAAAATAGCTCCAGAGTTGAGGCCTGCAGTGGCCTTTACTATCTACTGATGGAGCAACCAGTACACAGGCCCAGCAGCAGAGCTAAATCAGGGCAGTGGCAGTATGGGGGTGAGCAGGTACTATGTGATATGCACCCACAGAGGCCTGAGAATAAGAGTGCACCTCCGCAGGGGTATAGGAGAGGAAGAGACATGATGCCACAGAGATTTTAAAACAGACCAAGCTGCAGTATTTAATGGACCTGGATGGGTTGGGGAAGCAGGTGTTGAGATGTCCTTGTTGTCCTGACACAACAGAAGGTGACCTCCAGGACTCAGGAGGACACTCCTGAAGTAGACACTCAGGTGGTCTGTTCCTGGCAGGGCCCAGAAACCACTTGTGTATTCCCTAGTCCCTGTCAGTCCTCTCCTGTTATCAATAGAGCTTTTGGCCTCTCTTGCTATTCTGTTGTCACTGTAGAAGATCAGGTGACATTAGTAGAAAAGTTAATAGGAAAAAAGGTGACACACCATGCCCTGAGCCAGAAGACATGGTTAGAATCAGTCCTGTCCATGAGTGGCATGGTGATCTTAGGTTAATCACTTTGCTCTCCAGGTCTCAGTTTGTTAGATAGCTTGGTGTCACTGTTCTAAGGGAAGACATGGAGGAGGTTGTGAGGTTGTGCAGGGCTTTGTCAGCTGACAGGTAGCAGGAACCAGAGTGATACTGTGGTCTGGGGTCTTTTTTGGACTTTGCCATGACTTCATCCTGCTGGCTGCTGTGGCATGGGCCATTTTCATTGTATACTGAACCTCACCTGCCTTCTTCCTCTCATACAGGAGCCAGATACAGACCTGGAGGTGGTGATGGAGAAGAAAGGCAACATGGATGAGGCGCACATAGACCAGGTGTGGCCCTCCCCCTGCTTCTAACCACTCCCAGGAGCTACAGGTCCCAAGATCCTGGTCTAGGAAGCACCAGCAACTCTAAAAGCCACACTTCCTAGCTTCTGTGGCACACACCTCCAGGGATAGGGAGTTCATGGTCCGCGTCCCATCCCCAAGGACCCCAATGCTATTGAGGCTGTGGCTGTGGGGCCTGATGGGTGCTGTTCTTTTTCTTTTTTTTTTTTTTTGTCTTTTTGAGACAGGATCTTGCTATGCAGCTCAGGCTGGCCTTGAGCTCACTTTTGCAGCCTAGGCTGGTCTTGAACTCATGCTGATCCTCCTGTCGTGGCCTCCCAAATGCTGGGATTACAGGCACACGCCACCACGCTCTGCTGGTGGGTGCTGTTCTCTAAGCCACTGAAGGATGCTGGGAATGGATGTCTCCGTGCCTGCAGCCAGGGCAGGCAGGACACATGTGCCCAGCCAGCTGCACAGTTGCCACTTTGGAGAGGTTCTGCTGTAGACCAGCTTTTGCTTCTGCTGTGCTTGGCTCTTCTGCAGATGTGTTTGGTGTGTGTCTCAGTTACTCTCTTATTGGGACAAATACCTGACCCTCAAAATTAAGGAAGGAAAGGTTTATTTAATGGAGGGTTCAGTCCATACTTAGCTGCCTCCAAGGCAGCCTGGCACATAGTAGAGAGCAGCGTGGCAATGGCAGAAAGCAAGAGCAAAAGGGAGTGGCTGCAGCTCAGGCAGCTTCTAGCCTCTCTACCCTCTACATTGTAATGCAAATTACATGCCCCAGAGCACCAATCACAAACTCCAGAAGCTGCTCCATGACTGCATGGGGACACATATACACAAGCCATAATAGTGTGGGAACAAAATTTTCTGGAATTGGGGGTTTGTTAGGGCTGAAGTCCCAAGCTTATTAGGACTGAAGGGTGGTTTCAGAAGTGTGGCCATGTACTGTGCTTTAACCATGGGACTTGGAGGAAGGGTAAACTGCACATGTCTCAGATTGCACCATAGACCTAGTGAGGTTACGATTAGGAGTTGGTGAGGCTGGCCTTAGGGCTGCTGTTCCTGACTGTCCTCCCTTATGTGAATCACTGTGAAGAGCTACACTGGTGCCTGAGAGAAGCAGCAGGTGTGGGAGTGAGATAGAGGGTCCTATCTCGTGGCTCCCCTGCCCCTGAAGAGAAATTGAGGGAGCATTGTGGGGTCTGAGGACTCAGCCTGCTTTGGGGCTTTTGGGGCTCTCCTTGAAGGATGAGTAGGGTGACACTGCCAGAGCCTCTCTGCAGAGCATGGTCCACTTGGCTCCCCAGGGCTGAGGCTGGGCCAGTGCTGCCCAAGCTGCCATAGTTGGACTAGGTGTCAGGCACAGGGCACTCATGAGGCCCTGCTTGTCCAGGCCCTGGCCTTTCTTGGTCACCTTGGCTCCTGAGGACACAGCAAAAGGCCAGAGCCTGAGCAGTCATGCTTCTGTGTGCAAAGCTCATTGCTCTGTACTTGTGTCTGGCCAATACAAATTTCCAGTATCGGACCACTACGGGACAGGTGCAGTGTGACTCAACTTTTCCTTCATTTTCCTAGAAATACTAAAAGGTTATGTTTAAAAATGGGAAAATAGGGGGCCGGCGAGATGGTTCAGTGGTCTAAAGCGCCTGCGTAGGAAGGCTCAGGCAACAGCAGGGACTGCGGTTCGATCCCCGGCACCACATGCTGCGCCAGCGGCACCACATGCTGCGCCAGCGCCACCACCAGGGCAGGCTGAGCCAGCCACAAAATAGATAAATAAGGAAACAAACAAACACAACAAGCAAACAAATAAATAAATAAATAAAATTTAAAAAAAAAAAAATGGGAAAATAACACATGGAGAGAGAAAAAAATCACCTGAAGTCTTACTGCCTGTACTGCTAGTCAGTGTTAGTCTTTGTGTGTTCTTCCAGATTTTGCAGTTGTAACTGCATATTTAATTGTTATTTAACAGTATGGGATTGAGGTGTGTACAGTGTTCTGCACTTACCAGGCAGGTGCTGTGCCACAGAGCTACATCCCCAGCCCTGTTCCTCTAACTTCTTTTAATTACACCTGCTTTTCCTTCAAGCATATGTTAACATCCGTGCATGTGGATATTGTGATTTCACTAGAGGGATGACCTTTGTTTATTCCTATCCCTACAGCTGTCATCTTGGCTCTTGTTTTTTGTAGTTTGAAACTGTGTGAGATGTCTGTCACTTGACAGCCTTGGACAGTTTAAAAAGAAAAGGGATAACAGGTTTTGGGGACTAAAGTCATACCTAGACTCTTGGGTGGGAGGAAAGGCCCTGGAAATGTCTGTATGGAAGAGTAAGTTATTGGTGCTCAGTGGCTCACCTGTCAGTGAGATGTCCCTACTGTGTGCCTGGGGCTCTGCTATGTAGGTATGTTTCTCCCATTTACCCTTCAAACTAGCTGACACTGTCGCAGACAAGCAGACTAGTGTTCAAAGAGGTTAAATGATTCACCCTAGGCCACATAACTGGTTAATGGCAGTACTGGGATTCAAATTAGCCTGGTGCCACAGCCTTTTTTTTAGAAAACAGTATTCTCAGTACAAAAATTAACTAGTGTCCCACACAAGAACACAGGGCAAGCTGGGCATGGTGGTGTGTGACTGTGATCCTAGCATGAGGGAAGCTCGAGGAAGGAGGATTGCTGTGAGTTGAACAGCCTGGGCTGTTAAAGTGAATTCAAGGCCATTCAGCCATCAAGAGTATGACCTTGTCCCCACCTCCTAATAAAAACCCCACAATGAAGTGACATTGCATTTTTGGGAAAGTTTCCATCCTGTGGCTAGTATAAGCCAAACTGTTGTGGTTGCAGCTGATGAGTTGTTTATAAGAAATACATTCTCAAAAAATTGCAAGATGGGCATTATGGTATATACATATAATCCTAGCACTCGTGGAGGCTAAAGCAGGAAGATCCTAAGTTCAAGTCTAGCTTGGGTAATTTGGTGACTTACACTCTCAAAATAAAATTTAAAAATGGCTGGGGATATAGTTTAGTGTGAAGACCCTTGGTTCAGTCGCTAGTACCACCACCACAAAGAAAGGGAAAAAAAAAAAAATACTCCCTGGGAGGATAAATGAGCTCTGCATCTCAAGCCCAATAGCTGCAGCCCTGAGGGTGCTTCTGACAAAGCCTTGCACAGAGTCTAACAGTGAGGTTTACCACTGCCTGCCACCCTGCATTCCTCAACCTGTCCTGCATATTAAGGTCAGAAGTAACATCCCTCTTTCCCCTTTTGTGGTCTTGTTAGGTGAGGCGAAAGGCCTTGCAAGAAGAGATTGACCGGGAGTCAGGCAAGACAGAAGCATCTGAACCCAGGATGTGGACGGTGAGTTTGTTGTCAGTCTCTGAAGTGCCTGGTCCTTGGCCAGGCCTCTGAGGAGCCCAGTCCAGCTGCCTCTGCAGCAGTTAGTCATGTGCTACTTTCCTCACTTCTGAAAGGGGTGCCTACCTCCCTCCCCTGGGAAAGTGACTCGGTGAGAAAAGCTGCCTGGACCCTTAACTCCAGCTCTGTTGGTGGTGTGCATAGGGTGTCTGTGGTGCCCAGAGGGCTGCTAGGCAGGGATGGGAGTCACAGACAAGGCGGGATCAGAGGCAGGACTCTCAGAACTGGCATAAGATCCACATGCAGTCCACGAAGATATGTGTTAGGCCAGCTCTTGGGCCTTGACGCAGGGCTGCTGTGGATGGTGGGTTGTTTCTGTCTTTCCCCACTCTTGTCATCTAACTGAATAATTTCACACCATTGTGGAGCTCCTCTGAGTGCTGCTTTAGAACAGAAAACCTAAAATGAGTTAATGGCCTTTCCTCTGGCAAAAATCTGAGTCTCTAAAAGCAAGCACTTCCCTTTCAGCCTGTTTGCACACCTGTGAAAGTGGCCTCATGTCCTGCATGTGGGGTATAGGTGGGAGCTTTGTTAGGTATCTTTTTTTCTATCCTTTAGAGCTGAGCAAGGCTGACAAGTCACCTTGATGGAGTAAGGACAAGTAGCTATACTGGAAAGGATCTGATGGCCAATTCTGGGGTTGGAATGCTACATATTCACTTGGCACTATTCCCAGGACAGTGTGGGGTCCTAGGCTGTCAGCATCCGGGTAGCAGCTAGCAGCCTTGGGATGACCAGCTGCCAGCATGTGTCACAGGCCACCTCTGCTTTAGGTTCTCCACTTAAGCTTTGCTGGTTCCCACATCTGGGCCAGTGCACAGTAAGGAGAATGTGTCATCATCTCACTTGGGAGCTGCAATGGCACCTTGATTTTGATTATTCTCCCAAAGCTGACCTAGAAAAGTGTGCAGGCCTGGCACTTGGCTTGCAGGTGGAAAGTTCCTGGACAGGGCAGAGGTCAACAGCCTGGTGGGGGTAGGGCCAGAATGGCTGTCACAAGGACCTCAGATGTCCCAGGAATTGTGTGATGGGGTTTAGGGTTAGGGAGTCAACACCTTGATCTTGTAGATGAGCACCCTGGGGGTCAGAGAGGTAGGGTGACTTGATCACAGTGTTGTGACAGATGGGCTTCATCCAGTACTATGACTTTGAATCTCATCTTCTTGGAGAGCTAGGTTTCTTACCTCTCCCATGAGGGTTTCTCCAATTTTCTTGGAGATTTCATGTGGGTGGTAAGGTGCTCTGGCTGGAATTGGGACCTCCAAGGCAGAGCCAGCAACTTGGTTGTATGACCCTTCTGCGCTGTGGGCTTCTTTCCCCACCCTCAGGTGATAGACCGACAAGCTGTGGAAAGGCGTGCTGTGTTGTCTAGGAATGACCACAGTGCTCCTTGGAGAGCTCTGCTTGCATTAAGAAGGCAATCCTTGCTAGGCTTAGTGGTATTCTGCCTGGTATTTTAACAAGCTGAATTGTCCTTGGTGGGGCTGGGATCCAGGGAAGGAAAGGGCTTTGGATTCAGGGAACGTAATTGCTTTTTTTCTCCTAACATAGGGAACCCAGTTTGGCCAGTGGGATACTGCAGATTTTGAAAACAAGGAACAGAAACTGAAATTTCTCAAACTTATGGGTGGCTTTAAGAATCTGTCCCCTTCAGTCAGCTGCTCCCCTTCCATGACCACAAGGCCCAACATGGCCCTCAGCAAGGCTGCAGCTGACACCCTACAGCAGAAGTTGCAACAGGATTATGACCGGGCCATGAGCTGGAAGTACAACCGGGGTGCTGGACTTGGCTTCTCTGCCACCCCCAACAGAGTCTTCTACATCGACAAGAATGCATCTAGGTCTGTCAGGCTGGAAGATTAAATGCTAATGCCTTCTACACAAACAGCTCAGATGGCTTTTCTCGGTTTTGCAGATGAAAGCCACCTAGCAGCTATCCAGGATGGAACATCTGTGGATGAACTGGGCAGTTCGTATCCTGGGGGCTAGAACACATTTTTTTCTGTTAAACCTTCCATCCCTGTGGTGACATGAGCATGTGAATAATGGCAGCTGACAACTGACATTTGTTGGCAGTATAATGTGGCCCAGGCACATATTGTTGTTTGCATTAATGTATTTAATTATCACCATGAAGTAGGTGCTATTCATGAGGCAGCTAAGGTTTAGGGAACAAGTAATAAAATTGCCCAGGGGCACCCACTATTGAGTACCATGTGTTATAAGGTTGTACCCTAAGCCGTAAGTCAGTTAAGGGATTAAACAATGGAGGAAACAAGTTTTACAGCTTGTTTGGCTGACTCTCAGGAAGTGGAGTTAATGGTAACAGGATGGCAAGCTCACTTGTCTTCCTGTTTGGAGTAGCTGCACACAAGAGACATGAGGTGCTGTCAAGCAGGCGTGGCTGCCCTTTCTTTCCTATAGCTGCTATCCTTCCCCAAGCCTGGATTTGACATATCTAGAGAGCATTTAAGAAATTGATGGCAAAGAACTCTATGATGTCTGTGGTGGAGGCAGAATGCAAGGAGACACAGGCTGTGAGGATGACACAGGACATTGCTTCATCCTATAGGTACAGGTTCCATGCTTGGACTCCACAGGAAGCCTCCCAGCTCCAGGTGCAGCGACCCACATGACCACCTGCTTCCCATTCACTAGCCATTTGCATCCCAACCTAGGAGTATGTCTTTCCTACCACAGTCCCAGCACATCTCCCAGCTGAGCTCTGATGTGGCAATGTGGTCTGAGTCTAGCTGTGCAGCTTTCAGGAAAAGGAGTTAAGTGGTAAATCCTACAAGGTGGTATAGGCAAGCAACATTTAATACCAGATTTTGGTGCTTTCTCGCTTGTGGGTATGCTGTCTGGAACTGAACATATGTGGAGTGGTGGCCGCCTTGCAAAAGTAGACTTTTTCCATGTTCAGATACAAAAGAAAAAGCAGACATCTTCCAGAAAAGAAAGCTATCAGAATTCCTTTGCAACCTCTTTAAAGGCTCAGATAGTCCTCAGGCTGAGGATCCCAAGGTTACTTGTATGAACAAACACTGAGACACTGCTTTTCGGAGAACAAGATTTGCTTTAATACTGATCCCCACTTACTAATAGAAGAATTTGGGCAGAGACAAAAATCTAAACCAATCTGTATATGTAAAAAGTAAAAGCAAAAACAAAACCTCATTTCCAATAAAAGAGGGCAGCAAAGATAAGGTCTTTTGGAGTTGGTACCAGAGTCCTTGGTGATAGGCTCGTGGAGGACAGGGTTAGGTCCTTGTCTGCAGAGGGAGTCTCAGGGCCAGTTCACTCAGATGATTCATGCCTGGGTGTTTGCTTTGCTTTTTGATATATTCCAGAGTTTTCACCTAAGAGGAAAAAGGAAAGATTATCTTGTTTCTGACTCGTAAGTCTATCCTTGGAGACCAAGCCTCTAATAGATTGGCTATCATGCGAATACTTGTTAACAGAAAGGTAAGGAATCTTAAAGGATGAAAGCAAACGTTAGGTGTGCCCTTAAAATCAGATTTGGGTTTGGCCAGGAAGTTTTATATGTATAAGAGGGAATATACTTCAAATGTCATGCCTTTTAGTGGGAAGGAACCCATCAGATTTCTTGGGTCGCACCTTTTGAAAGTAGAGACTAGGGCAGCCTGATGTCCACACCCCTCCCCGCTGCCTCATGCTGTGCTGCACCAGTGGTACTCTGGCCCTGGCATGGGTGAACGGAACGCCTTACCATGGTCCTGGTATCTGCACAGCCGTGCCTCTGTGCTAGGTGCCACAAGTTGACAGAAAGCTGGTTAAGCTTGTTGTTGCGCAGGTCTCCGTGGGCCAAGATGCTGTTGAAGAAAGTGAGGCCCAGCAAGCTCTGGCGCTTCAAGGCCTGAAAGAGAAATTGTTGACCTTGGGCTGTGGACAAAGCTAAGTCAGTCATGGTAGACCTGACTTCTGCATCTCCTGTAGTGAAAGGTGCTTCACCTTCTGGGTCTTGGCTCTCATCTGTGAAGTGAGAGTAGAGTGAGGACCGAGTGAGATGGTTTAGCCTCCATACCTGATCTGTAACATGGAAGACACTCAGGTCATTGATCAAGGAATGAAACTAAACCAGCAGGAGCTAGGGGTGATGATGCGTGCCTGTAATCCCAGAACTCAAGAGGCTGAGGGTGGGCTGGCCAGATAGGTCAGTGAACTAAAGTGCCTGCTTAGGCAGAATGCAGTGACCGGCGGATTCATCCCAGGCATGCAGTGCCAGCCTCGCCCCCGGCACACACTGATAACAGTGATTGAGACTAGGTGTGGTGGTGCGAGCCTGTAATCCCAGCATTTGGGAAGCTGAAAAGAGGAGAATCACTATGAGTCAGATCAATGTAGTGAGACCCTATAGGCCCTGTACCAAAAAAAATAAAGGCTGAGGGAGCAGAACTAAAACAAGTTTGAGGTCAGCCTGAACTATATATAGCAAGACTCTCTCAAAAAATAAAAGAGAACCTTAAGTGACAGTAAAAAACCTTCTCACTTTAACACAATTAAAAGCACAATTTAAAGCCAAGGACATCAGCATGTCTCTTAGATACGCCTCAAGCTGCCCAAAGCTGCACTCGCCATTCCTGCCTCTTAGAGGTATGATAATAGATACTGTACTAAGGTAACTTTTGAACACAGTTCCCCAAGGTTTGGTGCTGACATCCAGCTTCTCCAAGGATCAATCCTATCACGGCATACCAAACTCGAGCCCCAGCTTTGAGACAAGAAAGAAAGCTAGTCTCCAAAATGCAGTATTAGGCTAGCTTTCCAAAGGTAAATGCAAACACCTAAGAAGGCCATACTGACAGCTGAGTCAGGCCCTGTGCTCCAGACCCTTGCTGGGGAGTCCTGCATGTGCACATGCTTTGTTTCTAGGCAGCTGAAGGGTGCAGGCTCCAGAGTGTGCCAGGGCCACTGCTCTATGCGTCACACAACTCCTGACCCAGTCTGCATGACAACTTGGTGACAGGTTGTCATTCCCCTATTTGTGCAGGTAGAATTTTGGAAGTTGACCTAACTGAATGACTTGAGCCCATAAAAGTAGAAAATTTCCTCTGGCCAGAGAGAGACAAGCAATGGGAAAGGAAAGATGAGGCAGAAAGGAAGGGCCGAGAAGTTTAAAGGTCTTGATCCACCATTGTTGGCTATCACAATGCAGGAAAGGAGTGGAGGCAGCTTCCAGGAGAAAATGCTGCATGGCAACAGCCAGGAAAAGACTTCAGTTCTTCAACTACATGCAGTTGCATTCTTTGCAGTAAGAGCTCTGACAACCAGCACCTTGAATTCAGTTTTGTGAAACCTGGAACACAACCAGTGCCAGCTTCTCATGTGCCAGATTGTCAAGTCGTCCCTGGGTACTGGTCTAAACTGCTAAGATGGTGGCTGTTGGATGTATAGCAATAGGAAGCTGACACTCCCACTGTGCAGACAAGGAACCTGAAACTCTGAGGGGCTAAGGAACATGCCCCAGGACCCTACCAGGAGGTTCCAAAGGAGACCTGAGCTCAGGCAGACTAGAGCCAAGGCATGTGCCCATGGTCTGCCACGCTACAGACCTGTAGTGGGCATCATGGTCAGGAAGCAGCTGAGTCAAGAAGAGTCTCATGGAGACATGGGTGTGCTGTGAATGCCCCAGCAGTAGGCACAGGGAGAGGAGCAGCACTTGCCAGGCAGACTTCCTATCTGGCAAAGTATGGCCTGCACTGGCTTCATGCATCCATCAGACCTTGTGGTCACAGTCAGGACCCTGGGCCCATCTGCTTCCCTTTGGAACTGGCCATGTCCGATGGCTGAAACAACAGGATGCTTATTTTTCTGCTAAGCTAAAAGAAAAATTATTTCAAATATACAAGCATCTCCCCTGACAGAGGCCTTATATTTCACTGAAATGAGGAAGATTTTTAAGCAGTCAAATAACAATATCTAACTAGGGATTTCTTTACTGTAAAATTCAGTAAGTAAGCATTTTATTCTAAAAAGCTCAGAATACTCTGGTTTCTCTTCAGATCGTATAAATCTTTCGCCTTTTACTAAAAAACTCAGTTCACAAATGTTTAAATGTCATGGCTCATTAAGACACCAACAGAGCCATGTCTGAGGGCTGCAGAGCCATGCCAGTGAATATCCCAAGACAGAAAAACAAACATATCACAGCAGAGCCAGATCAGGGCCATCTTTTCTCTTTGGAGGTTTTAAATAGAAAATAGCTGCTTTTCCTTATGTCCCTGAGATTTGTCATTTCCAGGAAGCACTATGGGTCTGGCAAGGTTCCCAGCTCACCACACCCAAACATCTTCATAAAGCTCATGGTTAAAACAGGGCTGACTCCTTAGAGGTCAGTTCTGGAAATAGGACTGTTACTAGCACTAGCAGATGTGACACGTCAGCAGTGGGGGACCCTTGCTCCTCAGTGCAGGGTATGTCAGTGATTGGGGGTACCAGCACTAACCTCAGCTCCTGGGGGGAGGGGGGGTGTAATTACTGACCGGAAAAACTCCAACATGTGCAGACATCTGTACTGAACTTTACACAACATCGTTAAAACAAGGATGAATTGTTTAGTTTCACATTGGTTCATCCATACTTTTCCAAAGAATGTGCACATTTGGACATTTTTTAGTTAAGTCCTCAGACTTGATGCAAGATGAAAATATCCTTAATACATAAAAACTGCTATTTTTCAGAACCCTTTCAGAGTTCTATCAATCTCTTCTTCTCCACAGAGCAAAATGAGGAGAAATATTAAAACAATTAGAATTATATGGCTGCATTTGTATTATGTGTTGGGGGCTCTAGGCCACGGTCATTTCTAGTCCCTGCTGATGAACCTGGCTCACTGCCTAAGTGATGAAATCTATTTTCACATAATACGGCAAGCTTTTATGGTGGCCTCCCAGCAACAAACGTGTAGCTGCTGATAGGTCTGTGAACTAGAAGGAGGTAGAGCAACTACTGGTTTTGGATAATCAGAGGAGAGAGAAGTCAGAAGGAGTTTTCATGGGGGTGGTGAGATCTCAGTGCAGAGGGAGCTGAAGGTCAAGAGTGGCTTCTCTTATGGGATATATAAAGGCTCCCTGCCCAGGCAAGGAGCAGGGCCGCTGACCCTCATTGACAGTGTGTACTAAGTTCATGAAAAGGGACCAGGGCAGGAGTAGGGAGGTAACCCTGCTGATCCTCACTGGTTGGATGCACCAGTTTTCCTGAAGGGTTCCAATGTTGTTCCTTCCATGGACCCCCAAGACCCCCTCCTTGCTTGAGCTGGTCCAGAGTCAGGGTGGAGGGGCACACACATGCACTCTTCTGGAAGGGGCACTGGAAGCTGGGAGGCACCAAGCCCCCAAGATAGCAGTTCCTTCTGCTCTGAGATCAAGAGTGAGTTGTCAGGTGACATCTCACACTAGGCTCAGAGCTTTCAGTAAACTACTCAGAGAAGGGAGAACTCAGAAAGAAGAGAAGCCTGGAGAAGACAGGCCAGTCAGCAGTTTGGACACCTACAGCACTGCCAACCTCCCCATTCTGCAAACTACCGGGCAACAGGAATCCACTTATAACAGGCTTGCATCTGTTATAACCAACAATCTTCTCAGCCACGCCTGACAAAAGATCTCTGGGATCTAAATGTCACACATTTGGGCCAAAGCTGCTGAAGCAAGTCATGGTCATCATAACTCAGGAAGGGAACCTAGGAATTGCACTGGAATCAATCGCCTGTCCATATGGAGAGGATGGAAAAGCTATTCTGAAATTAAGACACAGCAGCTGGTAACAACATTATTTTGGGGATCAGCATGGGGGTTCTAGAAGGTAGACTTGACTATACCCAGAGCTACTACTCTTAGGGTCAGTTTCCTTGTCTGTCAGTGTAATAAACCTATTGGGAGAACCAAATGAATGCACTGAAGCAAAATCTTAATCTGAAAAAAGGTAATAAGGCTGGGAAGACAGAACTTCCTGCTGCAGTTAGATAACACATAAGCCCCTTAGGAAATGAAGAAAGAGGAAAGGCCTTGGCTGAGGCCAGAGGTTAGGTTTAGGAATCCAGGGTATAATTTTTGTTGTTCTATCAAAACCACAGTATCAGCCAGGCATGGTAATGTACACCTATATCCCAGCACTACAGAGGGCTATGGCAAAAGGCAAGTCTGAGCCTAAGCTTGAGTGACTTGAAACGACCTTGTCTCAAAGTTCAGTGTTAAGTTCCTGAGTTTAATCCACTGAACAGAACTGCACCAAAAAAAAAACCCTATAACAATGTCTGGACTTTAGTTTCTTTTTCTGTCCTGTAAGAACAAACATGGATACTGTTGTGTGCTGAAAGAGCTCAGGAGCAGAAAACATGCTGCTATATATTCACCATGTCCAGCTGGAGCACCTGCTACACTGACTCTGCTTGCAGAGGCAGGGAGCTGACATGGTGAATGATAATGGATGCTTGTGGCTGTGCTTGTCAGAGACCCTTGGTCATCCAGGCACAGGCAGATCTGCAAACCTCTGGGGCTGCTCTGCCATGGAGTTCTGATAAGGGTGAGGTGAGAGGTGTGGACAGCCGATACACAGTACTACAGGAATGAATTGAGGGGATACACAGCACTACAGAAATGAATCGAAGGATTAAGTGCAACAGCGATATTTTCACAGAGGCAGGTGCAGCGTGGCTCCTGAGGGCTCTGAGATGGCCATTCTGTGGAGGTCTTATACTCTGCACCTGAGATGTGAATGAGAACAGGCAGAGAGAATGGCAGGACCAAAGGTCCTGTGGTGCTCAGTGAGCATTTTGCTCAAAAACACATTACTGCTATACAATCCTTCTCCTTTCAGGACAGACCATATTCCACCCACCCTGGAAGTGCATGCTTTTCAGAGCCAGGCACCCACCTCGTCCTTCGCCAGGGTTTTCAGGTGCTCCAGGATCTGAGCCATCACGGTCTCGCACAGCTTGTTGTTTTCAGCCAGGAACTTAGAGTCTCCCCCGTAGAGGCTGTCATTGGAGTCAACTGATTGAACAAGCAACATCAGTAAGTCAGGGCTAAGGTGTAGCACAGTTGTAGAGCAC